>NCQT01079546.1:18643-28814 GCA_002740465.1 Stenocereus thurberi | reverse complement strand
AATTTTTTAGGGATTCTCCTGTTCAAGCGAGTCCACTCTCAAAACCGTATTTGCATAGTTAAAATAGGCCATCATTCGCTAATAGGTGTGGCTGCTATTACTTAAAAACATAAAAACTTCACTTTTTAAACTCATCCTCACTCGCAACAAGAAACTTGATGACATAAAAGGGAGGGGGTTTGCACGTAACACATTCAAACACTTCATAATCAATCAATCTCAGCATAAGCCACACATGACCTCGCCATCCACACGATTGTAGTTAATTCACAACCCAGCCTCCCTTCTCACATAACAACTGGCCACAGGAAACCTCGAGCCACTCATAGTTCTACCTTAAACCATCCGACTACCATCTTGGTTTTCAATTCGATAATCATAACATATTATCATGAAGACTTACAAAGAGATGTGGAATAGGGTTTATGCACTTACTTGGGCAAGCAGCACCATCTAATGATGCGTTACCGCAATTATACATATATATATATATATATATATATATATATATATATATATATATATATATATATATATAACCACATTTACGTATACGTCTACAATGTCTTAACTTGAAATAACACTTAACAAACCAACTAAACTAATCAAACTGGAATCTCATCACATTCGAGGTGTTCATTTATTATTTCAAAGTCACTGTTCAGGTATAAACTAACTAATTACACAAGTATCGATTCTAGTCACACTCATTTCTTTTTGAAGCTATTAATCGAGCATGAATTAACTAAGTGTGCATGTATCGATTCTAAACATTTCTATTTCACTTCGAAGTTACTAAACGAACATGAATTAACTAAGCGTACGTATATCGATGCTAAACATTCATATTTCACTTCGAAGTTATTAAACGAACGCGAATTAACTAAGTGTACATGTATCGATTCTAAACGTTCACATTACCTTCGAAGCTATTAAATGAACATAAATTGAATAGGTGTGTATGTATCTAATCTAAGCAAGCATATTTCATTTCGAAGCTATTTTTCAGACATGCATTAATTAAATATACTTGAATCGATTCTAAACATACGTAATTNATTTCGAAGCTACTTTTCAGGCATGTATTAACTAAATATACTTGAATCGATTCTAAACATGCATAATTCAATTCGAAGCTACTTTTCAGGCATGTGTTAACTAAATATACTTGAATTGATTCTAAACATGCATAATTCATTTCGAGCTACTTTTCAAGCATAAAGTAACTAAACTTGACATGCATCGATTTAAACTAAATTCAACTGAAATAGAACATGCATAGCTCCAATCGATCTGATTAATCCTAAGCTCACATGCAACATAACTTAAAAGTTAAAATAATTTCAAAACTACTAATACTTAGGAGGCGAAAAACACCCACTTGAATTCCAAGCTAAAGGCTCGAATCCAAGGCTGCTGGCTCAACTCTAGGGCTTGAATAACTCCAATTCCCCGACTCTTGCTCATTAATGCATGAACAAGCCCTATACCATGCCTAAACCGTACATTTTGAACCCTAAATTCGCCCAAAAGCTCATTCAACTACTAAAACTTGTGGTGGATGCTTGGGGCCACAAATGTACTCCCAATTTGTGGAGGAATCGAAGTAACTAAAAGCTAGATGGCATGCTTATGCTTCGACCTGCGTCTGTGCTTCGAACCGCCACCCAAATCCACCAAAAACGTGGTGGCTCTTCTTCCTTTTCGCTCAAATTTCGTACCAGAGGTTCATTTGTTGGTGGGGAAGCTTGAATTAGAGGGATTTCGGGTTGGGTTGAGGCAAAATCGAGGGTTTTCGGGCTCCCCCTTTGTTGTGCGCATGATGGATGGCAAAGGAGGAATGAGAACAGAGAGAGAGATGCACTAGGGAGGGGGTCGGGGTCGCGTGCCCAGGGAGGAGGAAGAAGGCCTGTGCGATTTGACAAAAATACCCCTCCCTACTCCTTCTTTTTTTTATATTTTTGTTTCAGGCTGCTTAGGAACCGGCACCGCTTGCTTGGTTTGCTTCCTAAACTCTAAATTCAATAATTGATAATATAGCCTCTCATTGATTACTTGTTTCCAAGGATATCAAGGTTCGATTTAATAAACCTTGAAACTAATTCGAAGGTTAACAAGCTAATTGAACTCGGCTTCTTACTCAATTTATTACTCATTAGTAACCATCATTCACGCTTACTAAAAGTCATCGAAAGAGTTTCAAAACTAATAATAATAATATTAATGGTGACAAAAATATTCTTTTTAATAAAATTATCGCTTACATAAGCACATCGATAATAATTTAACTTGGATAGTTATTAAAAATACGAATTTAGAACGTAGAAGGTAAGACAGCCAGATTAACTTAAAATAAAGAAAATGATTCTTACACTCTTCCCCTCTTAAAAGAATTTCGTCCTGGAAATTATAAACTTAAGTTCGGTCATTCCTAGAATGTATGCACATAACTACGATCCATACGGTATGTTTCCAAAAGGTTTCATTTTGCAATCACTACTTCTTTTAAATCGAAAGCAAAAGTCTTATGGTATCCGGTCTCCTCCTCACCAATCCTCTTCAAGCATCTACTCACTATATTTAGGCACCGAGGGCAAATCGCATTGAAGAGGGGCAACTGAGTTGGCATGGAAAACCATGCTGAGCTTGTTTTTTTAGAAAAAATAAACATACACCTTCGAATGTCTAGACTCAATTCGCATAGTAGAGGGCAACTCCATGCACATGCACCCATGGATGGGCACCTAGAGTTGTGACAAGCGAGACAATATACTGGTAGTCTCATTCTAAAACATGAATTCAAGTTACCTTTGGGATCACAATGGTTAACTCAGAGATTTTTATAACACATTAGAATAATAAGAATGTCACATAGCACCACATAGTATCATTTAAGCATAATAGCACCACGTAGCATTGTACAGTATCAGTAATTTAGTATTGCCAAGTCTAGGATTCCCATGCAACACGAAGATGTCTAATCTGCATATAGTAAGCAATTAGAAAACGGAAGCATATGTGACTGACATTTTCATATTTTTTATATCAATTCCGAATGACTTTTAAACATTTCATTCATGACAACTTAGACAGGACATGCTAAAGTCGTATGAAGGAGTTAACTTAATCAGGTTCATTCAAAAGCATGAAGATATTAGGTCAATCTATGGTTAAATCATTTACTAGAAGGTCACCGCGTTACGCTAAGGTAGCAAAGATACCAATTACACTATATAGGCAGTAAAAGAATTTGAAGTAGCATTCAAGATCACATTGACATCACGTAGGGCTGACATCAGAGCATTGAAGATCAAGAATCACGAATAGCATGAATTAGCGTAATCATGTCGATAAAAATAACTTGTAGAAAAGGTGCTAATGTAGAAATGCAAGTTGATGACTTTGATGGTAAGGAGGAGGCTTTTCATAGAGTCACTACTTGGAGTTGATTGTCTCTTAAGTCATAGATTCGTACGAATGAATGGTTGTGCTTCTAGATGAGTCCTGGGCCTATGGCTTATGGGTCTACATGCTTCCACTATGCTACTCTGATCAATCAAATAAGGGCAAGGATAAATGAATGCAGGTTTCTAGGGTCGTCTCATCACACTTCAAATACGGTCGCATACAGTTTCTCAGCTATGACATGGAATCATAGAAGTCTCAGAATGCAAACAATGAGACAGTTGTCATATCGTGCTATGAATTACAAAACTTATATTATCTGAATGACCAAGTCATATACTAAACCAACTTAAGCCAAGCAAACACTAAGTAGTGCAATAACTTATTCAGAAACACATAACTAATCATGACCTAATTCCCATAGTGCATTAATGACCGCGCATAATAGACGTGAGTGTTCACATGTATGATGACATGACCCTAAATGCTCTACCATGCTACTTTCTTACACATGAGATACATATGTCTATAGATGTGATTCATGTAAATGCAGCTCTATTGTCATCTAGTCACGCATTACATACATCGGGTTCAACTAATCTAATTACAACACGAGAAAACAGTACTTAAGGGTTGTAAATGATGATTCAAGAGTCATATTGTGAAACTAACTACATAAATCAAATTGCTCTAACTAATACAGCCCCGTATACACTCAAATTCAAATCAACTAATTACAGAAACTTATTTTGTTGGCATTTGTTCACAAACACGTCGATGGCTACATACAACAATCCTATCTATAGGTACTCTTATGGTCTCACGAAAAGGCATCCAGGTAAGTATACATGAATGCAACCCTCACTTAAAACCTAAGGTCGAGTTATGCTTTAAGGTTTGCCCAAACTATTTGGAGTTGGTGAACAGTCAACTAGTAGGGGTAAGAACAACAGCGTTATTAGTCTTATGGATCTACATTAAGGTCTTGTGATGCATGTCTCTCACAGGTACTTACGGAGGTTCGCGGAACTCCTAGTACGGATGGGAAGGTTCTACTTTCTACTATGAGCATCCTTGCTTCTACACTTGGTGCTTGTAGTTAAGAAAGTGTTGGGAAGGCATAGATTGTCGCCCTAGGAGGTAACGAGGTGATGCATGTGGTGTAACAATTCCAAAGTCCACTAGGTCCTTTCTCCCTTACGCTATCTAGGTGTATTGGGTTTTGATATAGCCAGGACACCACCAAAAAGCGCTAAAATTACCAAGCGTATCACCACTTGAGTTGTCAATTCAGGATATAGCCACTGGGTGTTTGGAGAGCAAACTAGAAGCAAGCTCAATTTTTGGTTCAATACGGCGTGATATGTGTACAAACACGATGAGAGGAGCTTATATACGACTCTCCCTCTGACAACTACAACGGCTATCAAAGAAAACACAATATACATTTGTCAAATACATCAGCTTAGAACATTACAACCTGATTAGAGCTAAAACTAGTAGAAGGGTGGCACCTAAGAGGGTCATTCTTGCTACTCAAGTGAGGCGTCAAGGACCTTTGTGTAAATGGCATAGTTTAAACTCGTAGGGTTAACTCAAGCATTATTGTAAAGCAAATGCTAGTCTTTGATTGCAACAACAAGACCCAACCAAACAATTAGAAAGGTTTTTAATGCGATGGCATGACCCTAACTCACTAATTGGAAGGCTTTAACTTTTAAGGTCCTTAGGTTTTCAAAAGGAAATAGTTTAACTACTTCTAGCTCTCTCTCTACCAACCTTTCAGTACGTTTGCTCACTCCATTATAGGGCCCGAGGAGCAAATCGTACTTTAGGGGCAAAGATGAGTAAAGAGTTAAGGCCTTTATAATCATTCGATTTCAGATCATGTGTTCTTCAAACTTTGGATTAAAATCTCCAAGGCATATAAGCGAAATGACTTTCGATTGAGCTAATACTTAACTTATCCATGAAAATACGAGCCACTCGACCTACACCTTAGCAAATGGTTCTTTCATCCACCCATTCAGCTCACTCAAGCCGCACTTAACTAGGTAAACGTGCTAACATTCACATAAAATCGACATTTGCACATAAGTAGGCATACATCACGTCATCATGAACAGGTTCTAAGCCAACTATATGAGATGTAAGACTCAGGTCGCAGCCTATGGCCACAGGACCATGCTCTGATACCATTAATTGTAACACCCCAGCCCCTAGGGCTAGGAACGTTACGTTTTTCTTAACTTTCTATTTAAATTTCGGGGTGTTTCTCCTAAAAACTGCCGTTTTGGGGCTAAAAGTCTTACAACAAACCCCTGCAAATCAACGGAAGCATAAAGCATTTTAAAAGAAGCTCAACGGCTGCAAGCTGAAGTTCATAACTCAACAAGCAACTCGCTCAGAGTACATCAAATAAAATAGCTCATTAATATAGAAGAAATGAAAGGTACAACTCGATGGTTCACAAAACCAGAGTATTGGAGTTTACATCCCAAAACATAACTAACTTTGACCAAGAGGACATCTAAATAGTTGGCTCATATGGCCATACAAAGCAACTTTTAAACCATACGCATTGTATGAACTAGAATATTTGGTTTACATACATTTACAAACTAAGAATACATTCTATAACATCATCAAGAAGCGAGACTACTTCACTATGGGCACACTTGACCTCCTTTAAGCAAGGGTAACTTCCATTTCGGCATAGCTGACTTAGCTTCTTCCTATCAAATAGAAAACCTGGAGAAAAAGGGGAAAGAGTAGTGGGATGAGCAACCACACACTCAGTGAGTGTCCCCCAACCCCCTTTAAAACCAAAAACGTTGCAGGCAATAATATCTTTAATTGTCACATATCACGTATTCATACTTTATTATCATATTAGGCATTCATAAAATTCTTATGGAAGTATCACTAACCATAAACTTCACTTTAACTACTCAAACACATTTCTAGGTCTCTAAATGACCAATCTTCATTACTAATAGGTAGTTAAATACTTTAGCAAGTGACAAGGCTAAGCACAGAACTTTCTTTCATAGATTATGTGATATAATTCGTGATTTATGCTTTGTCCATCTAATTCACTCATATGAGATGCCAAACATATGAAGCAGAGATTATGCCATGAACTTTCATTAGCTAAACATGCACATTCAAACTTCTATGCTCGATGCATTACAAGAATATGGCCATGTTGTACTTGGAATTTCATTTATACTGCACTTAGATTCTTATTCATATGATGTGCATGAAAATCTTTCCTTTCTTTTTCTGAAAACACTTTACTTAGCCTCTTTAGGCTCATAAGAACTCTTTTCTTAGCCTTCCTGGGCTCATATTCTTAAAAGAATATCTTTTATATTGGTCTTATAATGACCTTTAAAAAACTTTCTTTCTGAAATACTTAAAAAGGCGAAGCGCCAACTACTTTTCTTACTTATTAGGAAGTTACTCTGGGCATAAAATCATCATAAAGTGCTGGTTGGGAAAGATGTACACTCAATCCCAGTGAGATTAACTCACACTAAGCTCTTACTCCGAAGATGGCAACTAACTTTTGGACCTTCACCCTCGTCAGGGTCTCTAGGGATTACTCCGTAGGCTAGAGATTCCCCCTTTCATGTAGGTTCACTCCCATCTATTGTCCCTAAGCATTTATCTTAACCATTTAAAGCATCTGGTCATAACGAATAATAAGTTTGCTGCCTCTCACAACGAAATCCTTTTTCATACAATGCACTCTCTTTTTATTTAAATTCTTTAAGGATTCCCCTGTTCAAGCGAGTTCACTCCCAAAACTGTATTTGGATAGTTAAAATAGGCCATCATTTGCTAATAGGCATGGCTACTATTAGTTAAAACATGAATACTTCACTTTTCAAACTCACCCTCGCTCCAACAAGAAACTTGATGACATAAAAGGGAGGGGGTTTGCACGTAACATATTCAAATACTTCATAATCAATCAGTCTTAGCATAAGCCACACATGGCCTCGTAATCCACACGATTGCGGTTAATTCATCCCAGGCTCCCTCCTCACATAGGAACTGACCACAGGAAACCTCGAACCACTTATAGTTCTACCTTAAACCATCCAACTACCATCTCAATTTTCAATTCGATAATTTTAACATATTATCATGAAAAGTTATAAAGAGACATGTAATAGGATTTATGTACTTACCTGGGCAAGCAACATCATCCAGCGGTGCGTTACCGTAAGCATATATCTATACCTATAAATATATATATGTGTGTGTGTGTGTGTGTAACGACATTTACGTATACATCTACAATGCCTTAACTTGGAATGACACTTAACAAACCAACTAAACTAATCAAACAGGAATCTTATCGCATTCGAGGTATTCATTTATTATTTCGAAGTCACAGTTTAGGTATAAACTAACTAATCACACAAGTATCAATTCTAAGCACGCTCATTTCTTTTTGCAGCTATTAATTGAGCGTGAATTAACTAAGTATACATGTATCAATTCTAAACATTCGTATTTCACTTCGAAGTTACTAAACGAATATGAATTAACTAAGTGTACATATATCAATCCTAAACATTCATATTTCACTTCAAAGTTATTAAACGAACGTGAATTAACTAAGTGTACATGTATCGATTCTAAACGTTCACATTTCCTTCGAAGTTATTAAACGAACATAAATTAAATAGGTGTACATGTATCTAATCTAAACAGGCATATTTCATTTCGAAGCTACTTTTCAGGCATATATTAACTAAATATACTTGAATTGATTCTAAACATGCATAATTTATTTCGAAGCTACTTTTCAGGCATGTATTAACTAAATATACTTGAATCAATTCTAAACGTGCATAATTCATTTCGAGCTAAACTAACTAAATTTGACATGCATCGATTTAAACTAAATTCAGCTAAAACAGAACATGCATAACCCCGATCGATCTGTCTAATCCTAAGCTCACATACAACGCAACTTAAGGGTTAAAACAACTTCAAAACTACTAATACTTAGGAGGTAAGAAACACCCACCTGGACTCCAAGCTAAAGGCTCGAATCCAAGGCTACTGGCTCGACTCTAGGGCTCGAATCACTCCAATCCCCCAGCTCTTGCTCATTAATGCACGAACAGGCCCCATACCACGCCTAAACCATGCATTTCGAACCCTAAATTCGCCTAAAAGCTCACTCACAGACTTGAACTCGTGGTGGGTGCTTGGGCCTATGAATTTACTCGCAATTTGTGAAGGAATCGAAGTAACTAAAAGCTAAATGGCATGGTTATGCTTCAGCCCTCGCCTGGGCTTTGAATCGCCACCAAACCCACCAAAAACATGGTGGTTCTTCTCCGTTTTCGCTCAAATTTCACACCAGAGGTTCGTTTGCTGGTGGGGAAAATTGAATTAGGGGGATTTCGAGTTGGGTTGAGGCAAAATCGAGGGTTTTTGAGCTCCCCATTGGCCGTGCGTATGGTGGATGGCAGAGGAGGAATGAGAAGAGAGAGAGAGATGAACTGGGGAGGGGGTCGGGGTCGCGTGCCGAGGGAAGAGGAAGAAGGCCTGTGTGAATTGACAAAAATACCCCTCCTTTCTCCCTCCTTTTCTTTATATTTTTATTTCAGGCTGCTTAGGAATCAGTACTGCTAGATTAGTTCGCGTCCCAAACTCTAAATTCAATAATCGATAATACGACCTCTCATCGATTACTCGTTTCCAAGGATGTCAAGGTTCGATTTAATAAACCTTGAAACTAATTCGAAGGTTAACAAGCTAATCGAACTAGAGTTTCTGTTCGATTTAGTACTCCTTAACAACCATCATTAACGCTTACTAAAAGTCATCGAAAGAGTTTCAAAACTGATAATAATATTAATGGCGACAAAAATATTTTTTTAATAAAATTATCGCTCAGATAAGCACATCGATAATAATTTAACTCATATAGTTACAAAAAATATGATTTTAGAACATATAAGGTAAGATAACCAGGTTAACTTAAAATAAAGAAGGCGAGTTTTATAGTAACATTCCAATGGTAGAGCCGATCCAAAGGTAGCCCAAAAAAGATGCAAAAATCATTTAGCAAATAGACTACGAAATGAAATTTTCGAAAACTACTTGATAGACTACAATGTCAAATTTCAATCAATCCCCCCCCGTCATCAAATATAATCATTCAACATATAAAACAAATGAAGCTAGCAATATTGGTAGAACCTCACTATAGTTATGTGGCACTCATCACTCATATTTTTGAAAATATATATAAAGGTTCCCTCAATTTTGATTTCATAGACTCAATTCTACCATAAGCTTGACAAGATTCTCTAATTCGCCACCACTAAAATGCAAACACACTAGACAATCATGGGGCCTTGGGTAAAGGAAAGAGGGAATAAATGTTTTGGAAATGTGGAGCTAGAAGCCATAGGCTAAGAGCTAAACGTTTCCAATGCATCATACAATCATCTTCCCTAAACCAATACAAACCAAAGAAATACATCCCTAATTGAAGAAACAAAGAGTTAAAAGTCATAAAAATTTACAGTCCCAACAAGCCTAACACTCTCTGTATTCTCTTTTTTTTATTCTTCTTTTCTTTGATTTTTTTATGCTTCTTTTTTTCTTTTTTTTTTCTCAGAGGAGTTAGCCAAGGGAAACTCATACAAAAATTTGAATCTCAACTTTTCTCTAAATTTTACACAAAAAAGACAAGGGATTTATCAAGATCATACATCACTTCACCAAACAA
>NCQT01079546.1:1908-13623 GCA_002740465.1 Stenocereus thurberi | reverse complement strand
ATAATCATAGTCGAATGGCATTGGTGGAGACTCCATTTAGTTTCAATGTGTCATACACCTCTAAAAAGACCGAGATGTGTAGATTCGAGTCTTCCAAAGGAGTTTCTGCAAACTAGAATTGTTATACCATGGAAATAAGAGTCGGCTTGAGCTTGAAATTATTTNNTTCAATGTTAGGGCGAGTGATACTTGAGGTGATTCCTTGAACTCCAGGGGGTAACAAAATCCCTAAGGGTCCATCTTTGGTCACCACCTCCTCTAGCCATATTTGTTGAAGTTTTTCTTGCCTTGCATCTTTGTTCTTCAATCTTTTACTTCTGCCTCTTCAAGCGAAAAGTCCTCTCGATCTCGGGATTGGGTTCGAATAGAAACGGACTTCGCATAAATAGGGAAGATACCTACAAGCACTATCATCAACACTACCAATGCAATCAAATAAGAAAATAAAAAAATAATAAAAGACAAAAAATAAAATACCTAGTCACTTTCGTAAGATGAACTCGGTCGTTAACAAATTGGTATCCGACAATGGTACCAAAAACTTGGCCATTGCCGCAAGCACGCGGGTGTCGTCGTATAGATAAAATATCGCCCTTAAGGACCAAATCAATCTATCAAGTCCTTTCTATCAGAAAAAGCTAAGCAACAACCTAATTGAGGATTCGTTTTAACAACTTCTAATGAACTAATTCTAACCTCAATTAGAAGAAAACATCTAAGGATTTATATAGTTAAGAAAGGTGATTGGATCAAAATGTTTAACATACACTTTTCTCTAATTGGATAATTTCGAGGAATTGTAATCTATCTAAAATTTAGTCTTTTGTTTTGAAATCAACCAAATTTGCCTAAACTGAGCAAAAGTCATTTTTTTCAAACTAATTTGTCTTAATCCAAGTTTAATATTTTCGATTACTCTCTATGTCCTCCCAATATGCAAATCTCTCTTTCGAGTCATCGCTACACTAGGCTTTATCAAGCAATCTAACAATTAAATTTCACCTTTCAGTACTTCATTCAATTGTTCAAAATGTGCAAGCAAAATTTGGCCAAAAATCCACTCACAACATGATAATCACGTCATAGAACGAAATCAAACCAATCATGAAACAAAAGCACAGTTATGTTGACTAAAACATGATCCAACTACACTTCCATAAACTGATAAATCCCTAAACAAAATAAACTACTCACTCATGATCAATGATTAAACAACTACCCAATCGAATTAGTGAAATCTGGGAGGGAAAGGTCTTGATAAAGATAGCCTTCAACCAAGTCTTAAAAACACCGATAAGACTGATCTCCACACTCAAGATTTCTTGCTTACAAAAACAAATTAAAAATCCTAACTAAAAAGAGTGAAATTTGAGAAAGAAAATGAACTAATCGATACTATCTTCTCTTTTCTTCTCCACTTCTACTGCTTGAGAGTTGTGTATATATAGAAGAAAAGCAGAGTTCTCAGCCACACAGTCGAGGGGAAAATGAAGAGGCTACAGTTACACAACTCACCACGGTCCGTGGCAGGCACCACGGTTGGACTGTGGTCTTGGTTGGAACTATATTTTTGCTCTTCTCTTGCTCCACGGGCATAACACCTCATGGTCATCCATGAGGGGTCAAAATGTGCTTAAATAAGGGCCAAATGCTGGGTTAAAATGGCCTAAATATCTACAAAACGCATCAAACAATCATACCTAAGTATAAATCGAGAATATGAGTATAAATGATAACTTAAAGCACATAATTCTCCTAAAAATGCAGCAAAATAACCCTAAATGATATATATGATATGCACTTGTCAAAGCCCCAGGCAATAAATCTATTTGATGTTCAATGCCCCTAATTGGAGGCAACACGGAGAGTAGATCACTAGGAAAACATCCTTAAACTCATGCATAGGAGGTTGAGCTAAAAGATGGAAGGGTGTCTTTGCCTCTTCTTTTTCCAACACAACCAAGGCATAAACTATTTCACTATTGCTTATGGAGCTCTCCATCTATGTTTCACTAAAAAATAAGGTTTTCTCACTTATATGTCCCCTTCCCATTCGTTTTAATACTAGGCTGGACTTGACTATGAGGTAAAGGAGCCAAAGTATAGTTATAGCCTTTATCCTCAAAAGAGTACGTGTTGCTCTTTCTATGATGATTAGCATTTTTATCAAACTGCCATAGCCTACCAAGCAACATATGATAAGCATCCATGGGTAAAACATCACAAAATATCTCATCTTTAAAGCTACCAATGGAATAAGCAATTAGGGCTAGTTTGGTCACGTGTACTTCATTCCACTTTTTCAGCCATTGGAGTGAATATGGCCGAGGGTGTTGGACAGTAGGTAGCTTAAGTTTGTCAGTCAAATGAATTGAGGTAACATTAGTACAACTAACCCCCCATCAATAATTAAGCTACATATCTGTAACACCCCGAGTGTGACTTAAAAGGATTGAAGTGACTACTTATGTCACCAAAGGTGCATCTTTCTTTTCGGGAATTCCACTCTTAAGAACTCCATAGTTAAGCGTGCTTACTGCGGAGCAATCTTGGGATGGGTAACCTCTTAATAAGTTTTTCAGACAGCATGTGAGCAAAGACGAAGAACGCCGGAAAGACTTGTGGTGACTTGTGGGGCCAGTCGATGATCCTTAAAGCGATGTCTAGTAACTATCCACAGCCCTGGAAGGGGGGCGGAGTGTTATACATGGTATTAGAGCTGAGCTGCGACTGTGAACTGTGCCAGTGGATGGAGAGCCCATAGGCAGTCATCTTGCTGGGCAAAGATATTAGGTGTGGACCACCGGTGAAGAGGACTTGTAAGTTGATCGGTTAGTGAGGCACAAGGAAGACGTCGTCGCTTGAAAGGAGGGTGATTGTAATAACCCGAGTGTGGCTTAAAAGGATAGAAGATACTACTCATATCACTAAAAGTGCACATTTCTTTTTGGGAAGCCCACTCTTAAGAACTCCACAGTTAAGCGTGCTTACTAGGGAGCAATCTTGGAATGTGTGACCTCCTGGGAAGTTTTTTTGGTAGTGTGTAAGCGAGGACGAAGTACGCCGAAAAGACTTGTGGTGATTTGTGGGGCCAGTTGACTATCCTTAAACTGATTTCTGGCAACTGTCTGTGGCACGAGAGGGGGTCGGGGCATTATAGTATCTTTCCTTGGATGATATGTCATGAATGAAAGATATACTCCCTTTGGCTTTCCTCCCTTAAACCTTCTATGGCATGGAGAATTCTTTTGAGAACCAAGAGCTCCCCCATATAAGGAGCCAAAATAGTGGTATCCTCTTTCATTTCCTCACCTTCTTCATTTAATTCCAAGGTGATTTGATGTATTTCCTCAATCTCCTCCATGATAGGTGCCCTCTTGTTTGCACAGTCAGCCTGGAAATGGCCATAGCCTTGGCACTTAAAACATCTCCTGCCATCAAGCTTCTTAGGGAATTCTTTGACAACTCCCTTACCTTTGTCCTTGCTTTTATACTCCTTTTGGGCAATCTCAGGGTTAGAAAGAGCAAAGGATTTAGTTTGAGTACTTAGTTATGAACAAGAACCAGAGAAAGGCCTCTTATTCTTGGAATATTTTTTAATTTAATGGCTAGTTTACTCACATCTTCAAAGGTTTAGTAAGGTTATAACTCAACCTTCTCAGTAATGCTAGAATTAAGGTCCCTTAGGAACCTAGCAATGGTGTTTTCTGGTTCTTCCAAGCCACTCTGAATTTGGAGTTGCTCAAATTCTTTGATATATTCCTCCATAGTCATACATTCTTAGCTAAGGGAGATGACCTTTAGATAAAGACCATGCTTATAATTATCCAGAAGAAACCGGTTATGCATCAGTTTCTTAAGTTTAGACCAAGTTTTGATCCATGACTTTCCGTCTTTATTCCTTTGTCTCTTAGTGTTTTTATACCTGAGAGTACTATACATTTTGAGTTTGAGAAAAGCAACTTTGAATGCTTTCTCATATGAATACTCCTTCATATCAAAGAAGCAATCCAAGGATTGGCTCCATTCAAGATAAAGATCCGAATTTAAACCACCCTCAATCTCAGGAGGCTAAAACTTTATGTCTCTTAAATCATCTTGGGACTGCCTAGGATGTCTCCTTCTCCTCTGTAAGGATTCATCACCTTAGGATGAAGATGATCGGGATAAAGCAAAGTTTCCCCTTTGGTAACCAAGGCGCCCCCTTCCTCCTCCTCCTGTACTATCCCTAAGGCTAGCTAAGACTTCCTTCAATCTGGTGGTTATGGTTGCAACCTTTGTGATTAAGGTTTGAAAGTTTTGTTGGAGTTGGAAGATAGCATTCCTTCTTCCTAGCTCACAAGCTTGCTCCAGATTAAGTCCTCCAGGAACTCTTGGTTGGGAAGTGCCACTTTCTTCTTCCCAGACATAGATGGGATTCAATAGGGGTTGTCCTAAGATGATCGGTTCTTTTATACCTAGGTTTGTGTTTTAGCTGAGTAGGGATCTTTGCGAGCTTACAGGAACATGGGTTGGAGTAGAATCAGATTGCAATCAATGAAACAGTAAGAAAATACCCTTACTAGATTATGCTCTGATACCACTTTGATGCTTGAGCTTAAGGGAAACTCAAGCAAGAGCCTTTGTAATCTCAACAGTGAGCTTAATTCTTGGATAGTAATGGAGAATCAAGGGATATAAATGGAATAAAGGTTCAGCCACCACCTAAAGTAGTCAAGGAATCCTCCATCTAAACTCTAATTGTAATGCCAATAAGTTTAGATTAAAGGAAACCACTCAAATTAGCAATCATTCCAGATTGATTAATGTGAGATTCTATGAGAGAGAGAGTATTTAAAACACAAGCTAAGCTTCAACTCATTAAGGGTTTTTATAATAAGCAATCGAGGAGGCTCTTATACGCATCCACCCTTGCTGCCAAGTAAGAAAGCAGCCTCCTTACTAACTAAAAAGGCTCTAATCAAGCTTATCATGTAAAATGAAATTACGCTAAACTAATTACAACAATGCATCTAGCTAATACGTAATTTGATTACAATAAGCTCAAGCTTGAACGCAAAACACTCTTAGGAGCCACTTGCATATAGAGGCGAAAGCAATAGTAGGCTGCTACAGTTTACTTTATGACCATCTAATTAGAATGTAAGTGGATCTCAATCTCTCTTCCAATTGGCCAACTTCCCTTCCAAAGCTACAAAAGTCCTCATGATGGTGTTCCTGGTCATGCAATGTTCCAAGGACGCAAGTAGGTAGGTCACAAAACCTTCCCCTTAAGGAAAGATTATGGTAAAATCAAAACAGCTCAATTAGGCCTAATTAACCCAATTTAACGCTGAATTTGATCAGGTTAATTCTTCAACCTATACTTGATACAGAACTAATTTTCATGAATGGATGGATTCCTTAGGATATTAATAAACCCCCTAATTAGAAAAAATCAGCCTAAATCAGGTTTAGGTAAGAGAATCAGCTAGAAACTCAAAACGGCCTAGAAAAGTGCCTAAACTGTAGCGGTCAACTAAGTGTAGTTGAACCGCCATGAAGGTGACATAGCCTTAATTTCACTACATGGATGCATACTTTAGGATGTTGGTTATCATGCTAAACCAAAATATTGGTCCTAAATCAAGTTTTAGGTGGTAATCCTATATAATCTTTCAAGACGGGCGTAACTGGGCTATCCTTGCATAACTTGTCTGTTTGGACCAATATAGCAAAATGCATTATACTTAGGATAAAGTTGAGTTACCCTAGTAAAACATGGACAACTTGGGGACTCCAACAAAGTAGGACATGCCCGTGGGACATCTTAAAAACTCCGAGGAACATACCATCCAAAACCATGCCTAGTTTTGGACTGGAAAAGGAGAACAAGGTCTGGATTTGAGTAACTAATGCTTGATTACCTTAAAGCCCCTTGTCTTGATTGGTACCATGGTCTTGATTTGGATTATGGGAACTCTCTATGGCACCTTGCTCTACATCAAAGGCAAACGGAGAAAGAGGGGAAAACTTTGAATCATGTAGTCCCCATTGTTGAACTTGTAATTCATTCCTCGTTTCTCTCTCTTGATTCTAGCTGATTTTTCGAATTTCTGTATCCCACAAATTTATGTTCAATTTCATTGATACTATGAAGAATTGACCTAATTCAATGTTAGGACTTCTCATCGCCACTGATTAGCTTCCCCATGATCAGTTGGTGTGCCGCCAAAGAAGCACATATTGTCTCTTCACACTTCAATTGAATCTTTAGTTGTTCTCTAATTTTAGTATGTTCATTCATTTATTTTTCGATGCCTTGTGTCTTTTGCTCCAAAGCCCTGCGCTGAGGGCCTTCTTTAATTTCCATTGGATTGGGATTCTTTTTTTGGGGGATCCTTTTGTTTCTCTGTTTTTCCTTCTCTTTCCTCCACATTGGAACTTTTAGACCTTCAACGACCGTAAAAAAAAATTAAAAACGGCTCGGAAATTTCATAAAGCTTTTGACCATTTTTTTGGACGCTATATTCTACATCTTAAGTTTTTCTTAAGATAAGAACTAATCAACCAACAACTACACCACCATTAATAATAATAATAATAACAACAACAACCACAACAACAATAATGACAACGACGACAACAACAATAACGACAATGGCGACAATAACAACAACAATAACAGTAGCAACAACAACAATAATAATAGATTCTCCTATGAAAAATAAAAAAGGTGGTTCTTAAAATTTGATAAGGGTCTTATTAAAGAACAGGTGTCACATGTAAATTACATGTTCAACCCAGAATAAAGGTCTCCTATATGGATTATGCATTTATGATACCTTTAATAGGAAATGAAGCCCAAAGAGTTGATTTATTTGTTAAAAACAAAGGGATGAAAAGATCTTCGAAAGAACATTTCCTCAGGGGTAAAATAATAAGAAACTAGAGAGCCAGTCACAACATTAATTCGTCTCAAAAATAAATTAGGAGTTATGTTAGCAGGTGGGCACCTTTGATTCGAATGTTAGATCCGCCATCGCATACATGTATATATATACAAATATACATACATACATGTATGTATGTATGTACATATGTATGTATGTATGTATATGTATATGTATGTATGTGTGTGTGTGTGTGCATAGTGAAACACCGCAGCATTTAATTGCATTTATTTAGTTCCAATTCTTTTTTGGTTATATGATTACAAATAAATCGGACTAGTGAACCATGTATTTTTTTTAAAACAAACTACTGTTGACTCAATGAATTACGATATCACAGAATAATTCCAAGTTCGCAAAAATACATATTAGTCATATATAAATTTATGGTCTCCATAAATACACATGTGTACCCAAACAGGATCAGAAATTATTAGGCCTTAGTGATTCCTTAACCACTACGGAAAGGGAGATCGAATTTCGACTGCCAAATGTGTGGCCAAAATTGAGCCAAGCGGAAAGGGATGGTCAATTTGATAAGGTTGCATTAATTATTGATAAGACTGAGCTCTTATCCAATGAAAAAAATGGGGAAGGAGATAAGGGGGTTAATATTGCACGCCAAATAGTCAAACTCAGGAAGTAAATGACACAAAAAAAACAAGAAACAAAAAGGAAGAAGGGTAGCAAAACCTCTCTGCCTTCTTTCCCTCCTCACGTATGAACCCCCTAGTTCCACTGATGCTCACCTTCGGCCAAAGGTCGCAGGTTCCGGCACCACCGACGATGCCACCGCTGCTAGTCGCCTACCTCTCTCACCCCATGCCACTCTTTCCCTCCCCCCCTTCCCTCTCTCTTGCTGCTTTGGGGTGACCTACCCAACCGAAACAGGGCATGACAGCCTATTCCGGCACTAACTGCCGATCATCGCCATTAGAAACTGCTGCCGAGACAACTCTGAAGTCACCCCCTTCACCTTTCACCGGTTCATCCATTTCCACCCCACTTNNTTACAACCAAGGTAATTTCTTCCACTCCTCTATTTCCCCTAAATCCAATTTTATGGTAGATGATGTGAATTGTTGGTGAGTTTTTCATGTTGGATGATGAATAACTGTGCTGAATGATTGAATAAATTTGATAGTAGTAAGATGGTTGATTGAATTATGATAAAGTAAAATGGGAATACATGTGGATGTGAGTGAAGGCAAAGATTATTGTATGAGGACAAACTTTGAACATATAGGTTTTACTATTGTGAAAATGAATTAGAGAGAAAGTATGGTTGTCACATTAAGGGTAATTCATACTTAGAAAATTGAGTTGAGAATCTTGAATTAATTGGAGAAGACTTGAGAATGAAGAACCTACGCCTTTGATGGATGCGAAGTTACTAGGGGATGAATGAGGCAAGGGAAAATATGTTCTTGGATAATAAACCAACCAATCTCTACAGAGAGTGATGGGCTAAGTATGAGTTGGTTGGAAAAAAAAGAATAATATAAATAAATAAGCTAGAAACTAGTTGAATTGGAGGTTAGAAGTGATAATAATGAGCAATAAGTCATAAGGTACGTGGGGGCATGAAAGCCTAATTCAAGTTAGTAATGGATGGGGTTCAGTTAATTGACCCCATGGGAGGTTTAAAGAAACAAATTCGAAATGGTAAGGAGGGGGCAACTTTTTTTAAAAAAAATATTAAGTGTGGGGAAAAGTAAGTAATAGAGGTGGTTGAGGGTTTAAGGCTAAATAAGAGAGTGATAAGCCATAAGAGTTACCGATCGTTTTAGATTGAGCAACTCAAATGAGTATAGACTAGTATTGCACTCAAAGAGTTCATGTTACGGTTAGCTGAAGGAAGCTTTATTAACGATTAATTAAAAGAACAATACTAGGAAACGGAAGGGTCGCTTGGGATATTCCCTGGAAGAAATTTACTCTATTAGCCTATTAGTTGTAAACTATGACAAATGGAAATATATCGATATTGGAGAATACGGACTTATCTAAGTAAATGACCCTGAACATAGGACTTGAATCGAATCGTTCAAGGAGAAAAAGAAGGAAAGTAACAATTGGTTCTTAAAGTACATTACTGCTTGTATCCTTTAAGGATGTTTAAATCTACATACACTAATGTTACGAGGTTTTATTCTCCCTTTGGAACCTTTGGCATCCATTTCAATGTCCATTGTTGATGTGCTATGTTCAGTGTTTATAAGCATCAGTTAGCCGAATTCATTGTTGGAACCTTCTGGTAAAAGCGAAAAATTCATAGTTCATTGTTATTGCCATGGTTATTATTCATAAATGTGGGGTCCTAGTCCAAGCCGAAAGAGACATTAGTAATCGATTACTTAAGTCAATGTCCCTCAAAGGATATTTACAAAGCACCATCTTAATGATTACACGTGCGCTCACTGACTCCTTATAAAAGATTATTTAACTGTACATAGGTAACGTATTGAGTGATCGCTCATCTTTCTATGCTTTTATGTTTTCAAGCTATTTTAGAGAAGTAGAAATAGGTTGTGGGTAAGTGGGAACCTGCAGAGAATAAGGACCCAAAGGATGTGGGTAAAGCAATGACTGATAACTTTACCTCATAGTTAGTATTTTGAGGCTTGTGAAGCCTAAATGCAATGTAAATCTCATTTTGGGTATGGCTAAATAGGATATATGTTACCCATTTTGGTATGTCTAATGGCAATCTTAGAGCCGTGTATTGTGAAATATGGTATTGTGATTATTAAATGCTTTGTAGTTAGTTGACTCTAACGCTTGATTACAGCCTTCTCCCCTCCCAGGACGGCGGTAATGCCCTAACTTGGGAGTACTGCTTCCACTAACTTGTAATTCTTATAAGTAAAGGTAGTTAGTAGGTGATTAATTTGGGGTGTTATAGAAATGGTATCAGAGCGATTATAGATATTGGTACGATTAATTGTTTTCAATATACTATTAAGGCACCTTAAGTGTGTATAGGGAAAAGATATGAGGGTAATAACAATGAGATTGGTTGAAAAGGAATGGGACTCTAAGTCATAGGGATGAAGTAGGGGGAAAGATTCTATAAAATGGATATAGATGAGTATGTATATGTGAGTGGTAATGCTCACTTGGTTTATATATGCACATTATGAGAATTAATGAGTGTTTTATGCTAGTGACAGATGGCGGGACATTGAAGGCCGAAGTGGTACCCCCAGAAAATCGGCCAGATCCCCCACTGGTTCTAAGGGCCCCTAGGAAAGAGATCCTTTACCTCTGCTGCCATCGCGCTAAACCACTGATTGATATGGAGGGCTATGAGACTGATATATCCAACATCTAGGTGGGGGATGATGGTTATGACATCTGGGGAGGGGGTGATGATGATAATGCTAGTGACTCAGATAGTGTGGTGAGTGTGATTGATATTCCTAAGTCCCGGAGGTGATCGAGAAATGTTTCGAGGAAGATTCTCAGAGTTCAAGGTTGGATACTAGTAATAATAGCGACGGGGATTATCAACCAAGGGGATGAAATAGAAAAAGGAAGCGAGGTGAGTAGTTAGGTGCATGAGGTAGCTGGGGTGGTGGATCAGCTAGTAGGTCTGTAAAAATGTAAATATATAAGATAATAAGTTAGGAACTAACCCTAGGAAGGGAGATGGAAGTTAGTAAGGGGGTAGGACCTTAGGTTGTAAGGTTGGAATATTATTAATCTAACCTCACCCACCCATTTTGCAAAGCAAGTGGTCCTTTTTGGACAACCACCTAGAGATTATACTTCTAGTGGACTCATATAACATATGTTGGGACTACCTATATATATGTATGTAACTTATGCTATTTTTGTATAAAATATATGCAGCAGTTAAGCTAATAAAAGTGTATAGGTTCTATGTACATGAGTATAGAATTTGCTAAGCTAAAGACAAATGGAACGATTAATAAGGGGAAAACCAAAGTGATGAGGTACGATGGCTTGGCTAAGGCCAATTATGTGGCCAGCATGGACAATTTAAGTAACAAGCTAAGGTAAATAAGAGGAGTTGCATATTACAAACACTGAACAAGAGAAAGCATACGCGTATAACTGTGAGGAAATTGAATCAATGAGAGCTAATATGTTTACATATATGTAACAGAATGGGGGATCCAAATAACAATGTTCTAGAAAACAATTTGCAAGAAAATGTCGTAGAAGATGTGCCCACTCAATCCATCAATCAAAATATCCCAACAGCAACCCCTTAACAAAGTCAGGAACCTATTAGTAGACCCCTAAATCTTGAAACAGTTGAAGGTAAAAAGGGATTACTGGACTATATAGATCCAAAATTAATGGCGAAGATTATGGCTGAAGTGATAAAGAAGCTTAAAGGCTTGGGATCTGTGAAGGATGAAAAAGAAAATAAGTTATTTGATCAGGTCATAAAACGAAATCCCAGATCATATGAAGGTAAGGAAGACCTAGTGTTACTAGAAGAATAGATTAGACAGATGGAGAAAACATTTGATGTAGTGGAAGTTCTCGATAGTAGGCGGGCAACTGTTGGGACTTTTTATTTTACAGGACAAGCTGACATCTGGTGGGGAACAGTGAAATCCACCTTCCAAAATCCCAAGGCCACTTTGAAGTAAGTTTAGTAAGATATTGTGAGTAGAGTTTTACCCAATTCATTTGCAGAAGCAAAAGCAAAGAGAGTTCTTAACCCTGAGGTAGGGTAACTTGTCGATGATGGAGTATGAAAGTCGCTTTATTGAACTTCCTACATTTGGTTCCAAATATGTGACGA
>NCQT01079521.1:0-10249 GCA_002740465.1 Stenocereus thurberi | reverse complement strand
ATGATATAGAAAGTAAATATAGGTTTTGTCGTGCTTTTGCACAGGTTTTATATGAACATAACCGCGATTGATATCAAAATTAAAACTCGTACGTACAATATATAATGTAAAACATAATAGTGTGGCAAAAAAAAAAACAAAAAACACTTTCATAAACAAATGATAAGTTCAAGTAACTGATTGGTGTTGTCTTAAGGAGAAATATGGGGCTAATGATGTTGGGGGTTAAGAAATATGTGGCTACTAGGTGGTATAGACATTACATGATTGATGAGAAAGCCATTTTTGAACAAGTAACTGAATATGAGAATTTGGTTATATGATGATAAGGGTATAAAAATAAGTGAGATCTAGCAAGCTAATTGCCTCCTAGATAAACTTCCACCATCTTGGAATGCTTTTTCATGACAACATCTAGCATAAGAAGAAGGACTACACCTTGAAAGATGTTAATTGCACACATCAAAGTTAACGTTAAAAATAGTGAGATGAAAGGAAAAACCTGGTCATAATTCTTAGTTTGCTAATATTGTTGAAGCGATTGGATCTAAGTTAGATATGTTTGAAGGAAACCCAAAAAAAAAGGCCCAGACATACAAAAGGAGTTTGAAGCCCAAGTATGTCCAATCCGAAAGTATGGAATTAACTAGACGGAATAAAACGAATTATGCTACAATTGTGATAAAGCAAAAAACATGGCCAAGTACCATGTAACATCAAAAAGAGAACCAACTGACCAAAACAAGACACGACCAACATTATTGAAGAAGAAATAATTGTGGTAGTGGTATTAGAAGTAAATCTAATGAACAATGTTATGGCATGGATCATGTACACTGGACCAATGAGAGACATCTATAACAATAAGGCCTTATTTTTAGAGTATTAAAAAGAATTTAGACATGAACAAATCTTCATAGGCAATGCAAGCTCAGTTTAGTTCAAGGGAAAGAGAAAATTTTTTAAAACTTAACTCTTAAAAGAACCTTGAATTAAAAAATGTGTAGCATGTTTCTGAAATTTGTAGAGACTTGATTTCCGAAGCACTTCTTAGTAAAGCTAGAATTAAATTGATTACTGATAAACTAGTTTTAACTTAGAATGAATAGTTTGTTGGAAAAAAAAGCTTTTTTAATCATCCCTTATTTGTATTTGATGCCATTTATGACTGTAACAAGAATGTGATGTCTTATTATGCTTATATAGTTGAGTCTTTTGATTTGTGCATGCTAACTTGGTCATGTGATAATAAAAAAGGGTTCACTTCAGTCAGGTTAAATTAACTCATCTTGGCTCATTTTTTAGCATTAAGCCTAAGGTAACAAGACTAAGCTCTCACAAATGTATAGAAACCGTTCATCTAAGATACTGGATAGGAGACTAAACATATTAGTAATCCTTTAATTTCTAGGTTTACACTACTAAGTCTATTATGTACCTCCACACTGAAGGTTAGAACTAAGGAGCATCACCAGCCCGTTGAACTTTCATTTATAACTTGGGTTGAAGAGTCCTTCCCTTAGCCAAATAATTTGCACTAAAAAACTCATCTAATCACAACTCTAATCACTAGTTTAATCAAGATTTAAGAAAACAAGCAAAGATCAATGGCAATACGAGCAACAGTCACTACCCATTTCTAACAATTAGTGACTCCAAACGGCCGCACATCATATCTTGCTGAATTCGTATAAAACACTAATCACTTATCAACGTCCCCAAAAAATGATTTATCTTAAACACTCCTAATCAGTTTTTCAAATGCAGATTATCTTGAGTTCACAAAAGAAACAACTCCAACTTCCAATTGAACATAAAAATTCAACAAGAGAACCCCCAAAAACAAAAATAATCACTCCACCCCAATTCATATTTCACTAACAAGAGCATAAGAAAACAAATTGAACCACAAGAAGAGAATAAATTGGACATATCAATTCATATTTCATTAACACATAAGAATGAAGCACGGTAACAGAAATTAGGGAAGTAAAATTTTGTTCACCCAGACACCAGGAAACAAAAAATTCGAACAAAACGCATAGATTCACCAGCATGAGCAGAGTGAAACAGAGGTCATTTGTAGGGACGAGATTTATTAACCTTCTTTTGAACCTTTTCACGAACAACAGAAGGAGCTTCTATTTGGTGATACCAAATGCATCGCAGAGAGTTCCCCTTTCTTTTCTGTATGAGGCTCTGTCTGCTCCGTATTTGGCTTGAAGTTTAATCTCTGTGCAAAGATTAAGACCTTCATTTTTGACAATGCCAAAGAGCTGGCCAAACGTTAATAATCCAAATAGGATATCATTAGTACCAAATTGTTGTCTTAGTTTACTTAAGATGCATTCTCCAAAGAGTCTTAGAAGTCAGCCTATAAAACGCTCTTTCCAAAAATCTTGTATTCCATAATCTCTTTTAAGAACATTTGTTAAAAATAAAAAATCTCTATACCAATGATAATCACTTAAGGCTGGACACGTTAGGTTAACAAGAATTGTTTTGGCTACTGCTTGTTCTTCTTTTGGGTTGCCAATGAAGTGTAAAGTAATAGTATAGATCAAGATTTTAGGGCCATCCTTAACTGGTACTTGTTGCACTTTGGTATTAAGAACTGGCTCGCCTTTTTCATTACATGATGGATAACTGTGATTGAGGATTTCACTCCTTTGGTCTGGATTTAAGAAATTACCCCACCAATTTTTTAATTGGCCTTGGAATCCTATTGTGAGGGCAGTAGCAATTTGATCTCCATGTAATCCTTTAGTTTTGTAGGCAATGCTAGCCATAAGCATTTCCTGAAGGGTGGACAATATTTCAGATTCTGCTTTACCGTCTATGTTCCAAGTATAGAGATCACCACCATTGAATTGGGAAGAGGTAAAACTTCCTCTTTCTTTATATTGAAGATTAGGAGGTATTGGTTTGGATAATAGTTTTTGGTAGACTTCCAGTTGTAGATTTTGTTAACAGAGAGAGGCTCATTCTCATTAAAGGTGTTTTGAATTGTATTAATTATATCCTCAGAGGAATCACTCTAATTTTCTTCTTCTGCCGAACTATTTTCGTCTGAGTCATCGTCTGCCATAAGCTTTTGTATGTATGTTTTCCTCATAGCAGGGTCATCTTTGAGCAACTCTAGAATATCTTGCTATTTTTGTGAGGGTCCTTGAGATTTTGATTTTGCAGAGGAGGAGGAATGCTCTCTTTTAACCGGTGTTGAGGGTCCGGCTAAAGGCTTCTCAGTTTTGGCAAATGTGTGAAGGTTGTGGAGTATAAACTTCTTATTCTTTGTCTTACAAAAATACTCGACGTTCTCTTTTCCACAGAGAATAGTCTTGTATTCGTTCCACCACTTGACTTTGTAGAGACGAATTAGAGAGAGCAGAAATGTCTTAGCCAAATAATTGTCAAACCTATATCGCCAACTAAAGATCCAGGCAATATGGAAAGTTCGAAAATACTAAACTTCTTCTGTATAGTCCTCAAGAGTTGGAGTATTTAGAGTCAATGATCCCATCCTACTTTGGCCTCTACTAGTAGTAATGAGGGTGCCCCTCCAAACATGATTCACCAGTGATAGAACCACATAGGAAATACTGTATGGCATTTGCCATGAAAGTTGAACAACCATGAATGAACTTCAGGTTTATAGAAAAAGGCCCAAAGCCGGGCTTATTTACAGTCATTGTAATTGTAGGTAGGAGGATGGACGGGTACCGAAATTCGTCTTTGCTGAAAAGGGTGTTTCCATTGTTGGTAACTAAGGACATTTTTTATAGTGCATTTTGAATAGAGAATGTATTCAGGGTTAGAGTTGTCTGTGGTGTTGGAAATGTCAACTAACTGAGTATCAATTAAGATCAATTCATAGAATTGGAAAATTTTCACAGGATTGTCAGAAAGATAACGTAGATTACCAAAGCTCCTCTGAACAAGGTCTTTGATAATAAGATTTGTAGGGGCTGCTTTATAGCTTGTTAGGAAAAGGTGTTCAGTGTATTTATGGAGATAATTGTCCTAAACTGGTTTTGAAGGTTGAGTAACAACAGATTTTAGGCAAGTGGAGGGAAGTTTGAAAGTGTGAAAAAGGTGTTTTTGGTAGGGATAATTTTGCAATTGTCTGGCTTTTGTATGCCTTTACCTTTGTCTTTCTTACTCATTTTGATTCCTGTACGCAATGTGTTTTATTACGTTTTCCTTGCAAAAACTTTCTTGTAAGAAAATCTGCTAAAGAATTGTTTTCTCCTTTGATATATTCAATATCAAAGTTGAAAAAGGAAAGAATGGCATGTCGTTTGGCAAAAATTTATTTTGAAACAAAATTCTTTACAACTTTTTGTAAAACTTCTTTTGCTGATTTACAATCAATTCGTAAAAGGAATTTTTTTGTTATAAAGGTCATCTTGAAATTTTGAAATACATAGAACAAAGGATAAAATTTCCTTTTTAATAATAGAATAATTGATTTGAGGACCGAGTCATAGTCCTGAATGGTATCGAACTAATTATTCTTGATCCTTAAGTCTTTGCTTAAGAATTCCCCCATATCCTACGTCTGACGCATCTGTTTCAACTATAATAAAGGTAGATGGATGAGGTATACCTAGACATGGTAGGGATTTGGCCTGTTGTTTGATTTGTTTGACTATTTCTATATGCTGTGGTGTTTGTGCAATAGGGTTCTTTCTTAATCATTTATACAATAATGCACAAATTAGTCTATGGTTGGGGAAGAAATTTGACACATAATTTAGACAACAAGAAATCTTTGCAATTGTTTCTTATCTTTTATTTCATTAGGAAATTTGTCGACAAATTCTAATAAACGCATGATTAGTTTAATGGTTGCCTTGTAAATGTCATGACTAATTTCATTTTTGATGCAGACAAAACTAGACTATTTCATTCTATAACCTGCTGAAAAAGTTGTAAATGCTTGAAATGTTAATCAATAGTTATGGAGAAAATAAGTACATCATCAATATAAACAATTATAAAGGTGGAATAAGGATTAAAAATGTCATTCATTATATTCTGGAATTCAGAAGGAGCATTTTTCAATCCGAATGACATTACATTCCACCCATAGTTTTGTAACGGTCTTTTTCAATAACCTGAATTTGCCAAAATCCAGACTTCATGTAAAATTTTGAAAACATTTTTGTATTATAAAGGTGATTAAGAAGATCTCTTTCGTTAGGGATTGGATGTATAATCCATTGTAAAATCTTGTTAAGTGGTTTGTAATTAATGACAAGTCTAAGAACTCCTCCTTTTTTCCTGCAAAGTTATTAATATAGAAAGCTGCATAGCTCCAACGGGACTTCGATGTTCTAATTAGTTTCTTGTCTAGTAGAGTTTGTATTTCTGGTTTACAGTATTCTAATAGCTCTAGGTTCATTTGTGTAGGTTGTGCTTTTGTGGGAATATTGTGTTAATTAGAACCCTTCTCATAAGGAAGTGAAACAATATGTTTCTTTTTTTCCCAAAATGCATTGGGAAGATCAGAACATACTTTTCTTTTAAGGTTTTCTTCCAGATCAAGGATTTTCTTTTGAACTGTGGGTTTTTTCAGTTGTTCTTTAATGCATTCATGAGAAATTTCTTCTTGAAGAAAATATATCTGAGATTGTTTGTTTTGAAGAAGGTTGATCTATTTGAAAATAGAATTTGATTGTAAGAGAGAAATTTATCTTAGTCTAGTGGGTGTAAGAAAATTGAATGATATAGGTTTGCGCATTACATTTGTATGGATTCCTGTCTCACTAACACCAAATGGATAAATTTGTGCTAGAAACGGGGTGCCCAGGATAACATCATGAGTGATATTATCTACAATTAAGAAAATATTTTTGAAACAATAATTATCATTTTTTATATATCCCTTATTATGTTTATATTTAATGCTAAGAGGTTCCCCATTAGCACTACTAAGGTGTTCACGGGTTGGTTCACAATATTTTGTATTAATAATGCCTCCTTGGTTACAGTTTTGATCTGCTCCGCTGTCAATTAAGGCAATTATATTAGTAGAGAAGTCTTTTACAACAAGATTAATAATAGAGTACCATTTTTGAAAAGTAACTTGTGAAAGGGTTATAATAAATTGTTCATGAAGAATATCCTAGGTAGATATTTCCTGAATTTTCTATGATGTTTCTGGTATATTAGTGAGGTTACTAAATTTTAACTCAAGGAGTGTAAATTTTGTATCAAATTCTAAATCTTTAGTTTTGAGACAAATAATTTCTTATTTCAGAGATTGAACTTGAGACTTGAGCTCATTAAGCTTATTTTGTAAATATTTAGTTGTAATTTGTTGAAAAGGATTAGGAAAAGGATAATTTGTCAAACATTTTTGTAACACTAGTAGATTCAGGGGTAAACTTGAAAGGCTTATTTTCTTCTTCGAGAATTAAATTTTTGAATTTTTCTAAATAATCTTTCTTCAAATCATTGTCAGTTATGTTCCCCATTAAATCAAAAAGAAATTCCTTTTAAGAGCAATTTGTAATAGCATTAAGCGTTTGGATAGGGCAAGATTCATGCTCAAAATTGTCATCACTTGTTTCCAAGTAGCAATCTTCTTCCTCAAAATCAGAAGATTCTTTTGTTAATAAGGCCAAGAGCTTTTTCTAAAGTTCTGATTCTCTAGAAAATAACTCATTAATCTTTTGTTTAGTTTTACATTGAAAAGCTTTGTGGCCTATTTTACCACATTTGTAGTAAACAATCTTGTTCTTTTTAATTGGAGTTTCACCTTTACCCTTTGGAATAGGTTTTGGGCCAAGCTTCTTCTTATATAGCTTTGGAGGAGGAGGAGGAGGTCGTCTGTAGGGATGAGATTTGTTAAGCTTCTTTTGAACCTTTTTATGAAGCAGAAGAAGCTTCTATTTTGGTGATACCAAGTGCATCGCAGAAAGTTCCCATTTCCTTTCCAGATTGGGCTCTATCTACTCTATATTTGGCTTGAAGTTTAATATCTGTGCAAAGATTAAGTCCTTCATTTTTGACAATGCCAAAGAGCTGGCCAAATGTTAATAATCCAAATAGGATATCATTAGTACTAAATTATTGTCTTAGTTTGCTTAAGATGCGTTCTCTAAAGAGTTTTGGAAGTCCTACTATAAAAAGCTCTTTCCGAAAATCTTGTATTTTATCATCTCTTTTAAGAACATTTTTTTAAAAAAACATATCTATACCAACAATGATCACTTAAGGTTGGGCACCTTAGGTTAAGAAGAATTGTTTTGGCTGTTGCTTCTTCTTCTTTTGGGTTGCCAATGAAGTGTAAAGTAATAGTATGGATCAAGATTTCAGGGTCATCCTTAACTATTACTTGTTGCCCTTGGGCATTAAGAACTCGCCCCCCTCTTTCATTAGATTATGTATAAGTGTGATTGAGGATTTCACTCCTTTAGGCTGGATTTAAGAAATTATCTGACCAATTTTTTAATTAGCCTTTGAATCCTATTGCTAGGGCATTAGCAATTTGATCCCCTTGTAATCTTTTAGTTTTGTAGGTAATACTGGCCATAAGCATTTCCTAAAGGGTGGACAATATTTCGTATTCAGCTTTGCCATCTATGTCCCAAGTATAGAGAGCATCACCATTGAATTGGGAAGAGGCAAAACTCCCTCTTTCTTCATATTGCAGATCAGGAGGTGTCAGTTTTAGATAATACTTTTTGGTAGACTTCCAGTTATGGATTTTTTTAAGAGGGAGAGAGGCTAATCCTTATTAAAGGTATTTTGAATTGTATTAATTATATGCTTAGAGGAATCACTGTAATTTCCTTCGTCTTCCGAAGAAGTTTCTGAGATATAATTTTGGCATGATTTATCAAAGCATATAATACTTTTGGACATACTAGAAGTAGCAAGATCTTTTATCTGCTCTGTAATAGTTTTGAGTAATTGATCATTATTTTTAGCAAATGCTTCCACTAATGAACTTTCGTTCCTTTTGGAAATAATGTCAGTTTTGAAAAGGGGTTTTGAAATATTATCAGAGTTTTGAATAGAAATTTTTGAAGTAATTCTTCGATGAACTTTAGCAGAAACATGATTCAATTGTTTTGCTATAGTATTAAGAATAGTCTTTGTGTAGTTAACTTTCTATGTATTTTGCGCACATTATCAAGCTAAACTGAATCTGTACCATTCCCTTCCTAGCCTTTTTTATAAGGGGATGCAATTAGAACTTCATCCTTAATAGAAAGCTTAGGAGGAGAATTAGGAGGATGGATAGATAATAGGCTACTGCCATTATCCAACTGCCATAGTTTATGAAGATTTATTTGAACGTTGATGCTGGGAATGGAATAAACATTACTCATTTCTTTTTGAGAGGCAAAAGTTGAGAACCATAAGAAAAATGGAATATTGACTACTAGCCTTAGCTTGTTAGTCACCCATTCTTGCTTATTCTTGGTTCAAATTTGCTCATCAATTTGTTCAAACCATTTTCTGTTTGAAGTATTAGCGTATGAAAGATAATCTTGTTCTAAAATTATTTTATTGATTTAAAACCAATTTTTGTAAGAACATTAATTCTTGCTCCTATATGGGAAGAAATAGGAGAGGATGATTCTGTTTGTACAGGCTCAACATAAGAAGATTGGTTACGGTAACAGAAAGATCCTTCACTAGGTGTTTCTCAAGGAGTTGCATATCCGGAGAAAGATCTATGAAGAATAGAGGGCTTAGCTTTTGTCTCAATTTCCCTAAAGGATTTAAATCTAAGCGTAACTCGACCATTTGGTTCTTCTATAATTTGGTAAATTTCATCTCTTTCAATCGGAGGAGCTGGTTGATTGTTTTCGATCACGAGCTCTTCTGAAGCTATAATCTCATCCCATTTTAAAAGTTTTGGAGTAAATATAGAAGGTTTATCATCCTTGATTTTAAGGAGAATAGTCTCTTTAGAAGTAGAAGGTAGAGGGCTTAAAAATTTTGTATTAAGATTAGTAGACAACAGTCTAAAATAAACTCGATAAATAACAACAAAATTGCTATAATTGAAGAATTCATCATCTTGAACATGTATATTAAGTTTTGAAGATTCTATTGTCATAAGACAAGTAAGATCGACAGAAAAATATGGATAACAATTAAAAAATATTGAATAATTGCAAATACTTGTTTGAATCATAGCAAACAAAGAGGTTTTGTACTTCTTTAACCTTTTGTCTCGAAGAGTTATGGAAATAGGAGCATTGACTCCCCCTTTGACTAAGGGTTTAATAGCAAGTTGAACCAAACCTATATGCATAAATCAGTATTGTTCCTCTAAATGACTTTGTATAGTGTTTTGATTTATCAAAGAAATAGTTTCTAAATCATTTTGAATAGTGATTACTTCTTCATGAGTTTTGATAGAATATGCGGTTTTGAAATCAAATGGTCCTATTTTGCAAATATTATCTACATCAATTTTTGGTATGGTCCAGTCTATATAATGGTCTGGACTAGGGGTCTTGAACAATGACTTTGTTCTAAGCTCATCACTATTAACTATACTAGAACTCCTCCTATCGGACTTAAAGGATAACTATCTACAGATCCTGGATGCCATTTCATAACATAACCAAAATAGTCACTAACTAGGAATGACGGGACCACCGACCGAGACCAGCACAAGGCCGACCAACGGATTTCTGGCTAATCAAAAGTCTTACCAACAGTTCCTACTATTCCAGCTCTGATACCAACTGAAAACCAAAGATTGTGATCTATAGGATTCATAAGACCCACATGATTTGTGACAAAATAAAAACAAAAAGGACCTACAAAGGCCTTGACCTTTGGCAAAAGTAAGGGTCATTTCCTTAACAAAATTTTCTGTTGCAGGTAAAGACAAAACTATCGATAGGTACTATTTACTACAGTTCCCCGACAAAGCACTATTTCATTACAATTCCCCCAACAATGTACTATTTATCTACAGTAGGTCCGAACATATCTTCTACAGCTACCCTTGACAATTTACAACTACTTTCGGCAGATCATTGCAAAAGACAAAGCTGGGCGATTCCTTCTTCAAAGTTTGCAGACAACTTTATCACAATTTTCAATTACCATAATTATTAGGTTCTCTCTTACTTTTCTATATAAGTAAAACTCCACTTGCATTAAACTCAGCAAAAAAAATAGAGCATGTATTTTGTTAGCAGTTTGCTATCCTTAAACCCCGCAACTTGTGTCCCGCAGCCCGATAAGTGTTATACGTATTTACTTCACCATT
>NCQT01079469.1:21205-32012 GCA_002740465.1 Stenocereus thurberi | reverse complement strand
TTTGACATCTTGTTGCTCCAACTCCATATTAAATAAAGCAACAAAGCAAGTAGCACTCTAATAGAGATATGATGAACAACAAGAGAAAAAACAACTCATTAAAGTTAATACCTTCTTTTTGGTTGTAATCAGGAACAACCAAACACGCTTTTCACCTTGCATCTTCAACCCTAGGGATGTCTTCTTTGCATTTGTAGATCCATTTAGTAGTTAAGACACAATGACCTTTAGGTAGCTCACATGGCTCTCAAGTCCTATTTTTGTGCAAACTCTCCATTTCTTCTTGCATTGCTTGGAGCCAATTTGAGGAGCTAGGTTATGAGATAGCTTCATAATAAGTGGAAGATTTTTAACACCTTTAGGCGTCTCCTATGTGATGCTAGAACATATGCAATCAACCTATTTTCATCATTGATAGCATAACAAGCAGGTTTTTTAATAGCTCTTCGAGGTCTATCACGCATGAGTAATAGAACATGTATCCTTCCCCTGAGGCTTGTCGAGACTTGAGGTGCTGGAATTAGACTCATCAAAATGGACCTTACCATTAGAATGAGGTAGTGCGTATGTAGTAGCTCCACCTTGAGGAATATTAGCAAGAATCTTATACTCAATCTTCTCATTAACATCTTGTTGATTACCTGTACTACTAGAAGAAATAGTAGACTCTTTCCTAGGAGAAAACATATTAGTTTTATTAACAGCAACATCCTGAGTCGTGACTTTAAATGACCTTTTTGGAACTCAGACACCACAAACTGTATCCCTTAGACTCAGATGCATAATCAAGAAACATGCATTTGATAGACCTAAGGGCTAGCTTTCCATCATTAACATGAGCATAAATAGGACAACCAAATATTCTTGAAATGAAATTGTCAATGGGATTATTTGATCAAACTTATTTTAAGATTTGGAAGTCATTAGAATAATGTGGAGATCGGTTCATAAGATGATAGGTCGTAGAAATAGCCTCGGCCGAAAGATCATGGTAATGCCATACCCGAGCATTAAACAGCATGCAACAAGCTCTCTCTAGTAGAGTCCAATTGATATGTTCTGTGACTTCATTTTGTTGAGGCTTACTAATCTAAAGTCTTGTGCTAGCAATACCATGAACGTTGCAGAGCTTATTGAAATTTGACTTGCAAAACTCAAGACCATTATTAGTCCTAAGCTTTTTGGTCTTTCTCCGATTTGGTTCTTAATAAGGGCTTTAAACTTCTTAAACATAGAAAATGCTTCATTGTTATGACTAAAACCAAAAACTACACTTTGTGAGAGAAATCATATAGAAAAATTAACATGTAGCGCTTTCCTCCAAAAGAAGGAATTCTAGAACCCTACAAACCAAAAAGTATATAATCTTGGATACCCTTGGTACAATGTTTTGCATTAGAAAAAACTCACTCTCTTTTGCTTGCCAAAAACAAAATGATCACAAACGTCAAGTTTACCCGTACCTTCGCTATCAAGAAGACCTCTCTTGCTTAGGATGGTCATACCCTTTTCATTGATATGACCTAAATGAGCATGCCATGAATGAGCGAGATCAATATCGGATGATGTAGAAAAGATAGTAGTAGAACCTGTCACAGTAGAACCTTTTAGAATATAGAGACTACCACGTTGGCACCTTTCATAAGAACCATCGTACATTTGGAAACCTTCAAAACTCCACCTTCATCTGAATACCTGCGCCCATTAAACTCAAGTGTGCCAAGTGAAATAAGGTTGAGTTTAAAATCCAAAATGTGATAGACAGTAGACAAAGTTCTCACAATTCCATCATGCATTTTGATTTGAATATTGTCAATACCAACAGCAGTACATTAAACATCATTGCCCATCAACACGACACCTGAATCTAGTAGTTCGTATCTTGAAAGCTAGTCCCTACGGGGACACATATGATACGCGCTGCTAGAATCTAAATACCACTTAGCCACACCTGTTATCAGTGGTGGTAACCAGCTCCACATCACCAACTCATAATCAACAACAAGCTTCAACATATTTTTGAGGTTGTGTTTTCTTCTTTTCCTTCTATCTCTTATTCTTAGTTTATAACAATCTGCAACTAAGTGTGCTGGCTTCGTAAAATACTTACAAAACTTGTTGGATTTACATTCTCTAGACTTTAATCGAGAGCTTCTCCTATTTGTGCCCTCTTTTCCAAAGGTTTTACTTCTTACAGATAGAATATCAGCGTTGTCATTTGAATGAACTTCAAGGTCAAAATTCTTTTTGGACAACAAATTAGTTTTGACGTCCTCTAAAGATAACGTATAATTGTTACTATATAATAAGATTTCGTAGAAATGTTTATAAGAAGTAGGCAATGAGGGTACAAAAAAAATTGCTTTGTTCTCATCCTCATTTCGCATCCATAATCTCTAAATCAATAATAACGGAATTAAATTCGTCAAGATGGTTTTGAATTGGAGTACCTTCAACTGTTGAGAATGTGTACAAGCACTCCTTTGAGACGGATTTGTTAGCAAGACTCTTAGTCACAAATAACATCTCCAATGCAAGTCAAAGATTTATAGTAATAGTCTTGTCAAGGACTTCACGAAGGACATGAGACGCCAAGCATAATTGAATCGCTGAGAGTGTTTTCTTATCAAGCTCCTGCTATTGTTTATCGGTCATGGAAGCGGGCTTCTTGACTTTCCTACCAAGGATTTTTTTCAATCCATTCTAAGTAAGAATGACCATTTTTTGAACCTTCTAAATATTAATGCTCATCTTGTCATCAAACTTGCGAATGTCAAATTTTATGACGGTTGTCATCCTTGATCTGTACTCTGATACCACATGTTAAGAATTTTAGGATAAAAAAGGATGCAAAAATAAATCACAAATCAAGATAAAATAAGCAAGATGAATCAAACAACACCAGAACACCAAATTTACATGAAAACCCCAAATTGGAACAAACAACGGTTGACAGTGATCAAAAATCCACTATAAAGATGGAAAAGTACAAAATTATTCTCAGAGCAATATGCTGGAGAAAAACATCAATGAAGAGATTACAAATTCATTCAAAATACTTTCTCACAAATCTAAGATAAAGTGGATTAAAAATTTGGTGGATGAACTTGATATAAAAGGAAGCCAAAGAATGCAACCCTTTTCTCACAGTTGAAAATTAAGCAATCGAATAATGCCCAACAAATTACAGAAAATTTTACAAAAATGAGCAGCCCAATGGTTTCATGCTGCCACAAATAGTGGCCCAGCTGACGCTTTGTTTGTGGGGCTCATGAGGAGTGCAAAACTACTGGGAAAGCTTTGTAAGATTGCAATGAACGCAAGTCAAAGGGTTGTAGCCCAGACCACAGAAGCTTTGTGGAGCCATATGCCCAGAATGCCTAAAAGCAAGTGACATTAACCTGGTTGCTGACTTTGGGCCACACTTGAGCTGTACCCAATTGGGATATATTTATGGTCCAGTCAAATGACATCAAATAAACCCACTTTTATAACTATATAATTTTGGGCCACACACCCTAATAGAGTGTTATGGTGTATTAATCACAATAAGAGTTAAAATTTCCTTTCAAAGGAACTTTACCTCATCCCAAAACATATGCGAACTATATTCTCTTGTATGTCTTGTTCGACATTTATTAGTTGAAGTAGAGTTTATAATTATGCACAAATTATATGATAGTCTCGCGACGCTATTTATATAACTTTTTTATTTTAATAAACCTGGCCCTATTTCCATGGTTTCCCTTTTTCCAAAAAAATGGGATTTATTTGGCATAAATTCCCCGATGTCACCAAATTTATAAATTCGAGTCTTAAATGTAATTATTGTTGATTGTAAATGTTAATTAGCATGATAAATTTCTAAAAGTTTTCTTCTAAACATATATTTAAATCTTACTTGCATTGATCTCTATGCCTTTTATATATAAAAATAACACACAATATGACTGGAATTGATAGGTAACCACTTCTATGTCATATGCAATGTTTAAATATAGGATGCATTAGTACTTCTAGAAGTTTCACATGATTTATTATTGTAATTTCTTTTTAATAACAAGGGATCATATGTGAATAGATTCTATTATTTCTCAAAGTTGTATTCTTATCTCTCTTTTTAAAGTATACAAGAAAATAATTTCGACATTTTAGGTTTATCTTTATAGTTGAATGACTTTGGGATCGATGTTTATTCTATGAAATTTAGTTTGAGGTTGGGGAGTGTTTTGCAATTTAATCACAATAATCTTAATCCAATTCTACATTTTATTATCTCTCGGTATGGAAAATGTCTCAAGCTCACAATTAGTTCAATCCATATTTCTAGTTCATTTTTAGTTTTGGATCCTCTATTTCACTGGAGTTGAGTTACTATTAGCCCAATAAAAAGTTGAGCTTTCTTATCATAGATTTTCTCCATCTATAAGACTCAAATTTGAGATCTTACTTTAAAAGAAACAAGTGCCTAACTATTTGAACTAATCTATGCTGGTATCTTTTTAGTTTATTGTTCCATGATGAATTACCAATATATAACCTTGATTGGGCAATTAGGTTTGCTTTATACTTTGATTTCTAAAAAACAAAAAAAAAAAAGTTTCTGTTTTAGTAGTCTTTGTATCCTATTTGAATAATTCTACAACTTGTGAGTAATTAAAAAAAAAGTTATATTGATCTCTAAATGAAAATCTCATAATTTCAAAAATGTTAGAAATTTTGGTCTCATTAGCCATTTTGACTGTTGAATTTTTTCTCATGTAAAGAGAATGGAGAATAGTGCGATTCTTACCCTTGTCCATCGCCAACCATAGTCTTTAGCCTATAGCAAATGGTTAGAACTAGAGGAAAGCATGTCTGACTGATACCCCGGAACCGGATCAGAACAGGGTAAATGGGCTTGGTTCCAGAACCGGAACCGTTTCCAATTCCTAATATTAAAGAACCTATTTAGCCAGTTCCGGTTTCGATTCTAAAATAAAACCCAGAACCGGAATCGAAAACCTATTATGACCAAAAAAAATATCATAGCGTAAGATATAAGCCCAATTCTTCAATTAATCTTTTATAATGAAATACCAAAATCCAATCTTGCATAAAACCCAATACCCAAAAACCTTAAAAATCTTCCATTTAAATTTATATTTGTTATTTTGCTTTCATGTCAAAATTTATAATTTGCTACCTCGATTTATTATTTTTGATTTTGCCTAATAAATAGACACACGAGACTTGCACCGTATCTTAATAAATGTAATTTGCTACCCTTAATTGGTAGGTATTAGCTATAAACCAATGTTTTATACCTTATAGACCTTGAAATGAATCTCATTGTGTTATGATTGATTTTTTTACGATAAATGAGAATGCTTGGATAAAAATGCCACTCAACTATTTAAAATAATCAAAACTGCCACGGAAACTATTGACGTTAATTAAATACCACTAAACTAATAAACATAGTTAATTAATGCCATCGTGTCACTCAATGATCGGCTGCTGCAGGTTGAAATAAGATTTTGATTTTTTTTTTGAGTGGTTTGGCTATTAATTGTTAAAGAAAAACAAGAAAATAAAAAATAAGAGGAAGGAGTTGACTGGGGCCTTTAGTAACAAACATTTCCCTCGTTCTTCTTTGTTCACCCTAAAATTGAAGAATTAGGGTTTCAAAGGGAAACCCTCAAGAGCAAAATTGAAGGTGACATATAACAAAGCACTCAAATTATGCTGAAATTGAATGAGCCCTAACAAATTCGAGCGTGAAGATGTATGCATTATCCACCCACAACTCAAGGCATACTTGCAGATCGTGCTCATGCTTCTCAGATTACGAAAGATATTGTCTTTGTGGCAAAAACTGTGGCATTTTAACAAGACCCCAGAAGGAGGTTCACAAGATGCAAAAGTTTTGGCATGACTAGAGGGTATGATCACTTTGAGTGGATTGATGATGCTTTGTGTGACATGGTGAGGTCTATGGTTGTTGCTTTGATGCTGAAGAATGAAAGTTTGGGTAATGAGATTGAAAAGTTACATGAGGTCGGGCAAGAAACAAGAGATGAGAAAGAAAGTGTTAGATGGCTGAAGGTAAAGAATAAAAGCCTGAAATTGCAGGTAAATGACTATCAGATAACGAAAATATGGGGGATCATTGTGTTGCTCATTGTTGTTGTTGTATTCAATAGGGTTAGGGGGAACTAGATTCAAAAGAAAAACAATTAGGTAGCGGGCACTTTTTAGCTTTAATATATATGTAATATTAAGGTTGAAATATGTATATGGGTTGTTTAGTTTTGGATGTTGTATTTGTGTTTTGAATGGAAAGAATGTATTACCAAGTTTGAAAGAAATGAGAACATAGAATTGGATGAAATGTGTGGTTATCGTTGATGCAAGTTGCTAGAAATGTCAAGTAAGAACATTATAAAGGAAGCTTAAACCATTCATTGTATATAAGCAAGGAATATGTAATGGGTATATGATGCTAAGTTTTTGATCCTGACCAAAACAACAAAATGAACTATGTTCCCCCTACCCATATGTGCACTAATAAAAGAGTGCATAACCAAAATGTACAAAAGACATATTCCCCTATGTTGCACAATCTAACCAAAAAGTACAAAAGAAGATCGCCATTTTAATATCTTAATCTTCCTAATTCAACTTGCTTGCAATTATTCATTAATCACCATGTAAGTCTTCGTTAGAAATAAGCATATCTTCATTCTGCCTGACCTTCTTAATGGTTACCTTGGTGCTTGAGAAGGCTTGCTTGATTTTGAAGGAGCAGGGGCATACAATGCAGTAGTAGCAAATTGAAGTTGAGGGGCCGAAGTAGCAGGAGCAAACATTGAAGCTTATTCAATGTTTACAGTAGCAAGGGCATATATGAACTTTGGCAATCTGACATTTACATGAAATTTTTTAGCTGTAGTGGCAGATGAAGTTGGTGGCTACTCCTGAGCCTTTGCAGCTAAAGATGGTGGTTGCTTATGAGCCTTTGCAGATGAAGACGAAGACTTTTTTGGGTAAGGCTAGCTTTATGGAGGTGGAGATAGTTGGTTTTATGGAGCTTGAGGATGCTGGTTTTGAGGTGTTGATCTGTGGAGCTTAAAGAGGCTGGTTTTGAGGAGGTGGACTCTGTGGAGCTTGACTAGCTGACTGGAACATTGTGACAGGGGAGGTTGGCTTGAAGGTGTATCCATGACTTCAATCTAAAAAATAGTAAAAACCATATTAAACAAAAAAGAAATTAACCAGTTAGTGAAATAAACTCCACATGCTTAAATTCAAAACAACAAAAGGGTTAAGCTTGTGGTATAGTTGATGAGTAAGGCATGTCCTGTATAGTTAGAGTATGACTTGATTTGGTCATCCTCACTCCGTTATGTCTAGGCTTTTTAATCTAAAAAATAGTCACTATATTTTAGACAATATAGTTATGTAAGTGTCATAGAAGTTTCAAAATTGTACCTTTAGGTTGTATGGTCTTTGGTTATAGGAGGTCTTATTATGCCCTTCCCCCACTACAATTAGAATAATGCATTTTCACACCCTCCTTGTTGACCTTCCCATATGTTGCTTTTCTTTTCCCCCTGTTTCAGGCCTTTTATTAAACTTGTAAGTTGTCTTTTTCTTTGGCTTAAAGTATAGGGTAGTGATCATTTCCCCAGGGCCTTTTTCCCATATGTCATCACCATTATGGGCCTCAAAGTATGGGAATAGGTGATCTTTGGGTATTGACTCGAATAATAATCATGGACAAAGCTGCATGAGTTTAATCTATCCTCTCTTATGAGAGCATAGCATGGGGACAAGGGATACCACTGAATTCCCATGACTCATATGTACAACTCTTATTATTAAAGTTTATAATCAATGCCTCAGTCCTATATGCTACATTATAGAACCACCCCCAGCCCTGCTTGCCTCTTAATACATAGCCTTGTCAATCCTTTTGTCCAATTTTTTATAATCCTAGGTGCAATTGGTTGCTCTATGGATGTTGCCCATGTTTTCTTTGCTACAATCCTTTTCATAACAGATTGAAAAATGCTCTTCAGTATGGAAACAATAGACCTGTATCTAGCATCCATTATGAACTCATTACAAATCTCAATTTGTCTACTGAGTTAGACTTTGTACATTCTACAGAAATGTTGAACCCTTTTTTTCTCCAAGAACTGCTAGGCAGATGTATCTAAGTCCTGCATTTCCTTAATATGTCGATTCAAATGTACTTCATTGGTGGATTTTGTAATTTTTCAAAATATGTCCTTGTATTACACAACCTTTCATTGATTTCTTAATTTTGCTTAAACATGCCTAGCACCAGTGTTGTGCTTAACAGTAGGTAATAACTCAAAAATGCAATCAACCAAGCCCTACAGAAGCATTAATTAGTGTCCAAGTTTCAAAATTAATGGAATAATAATCAAGCAATCCCAGGCAATAACAATATAGCATCATCAATAGAATTATTGCAAACACATCAAATTAATCTAGAACATCAAGCTTACTTTCTCTTGGTCAGAGATGATAGTCCACCCATGTCCTTCACCCATATCAAAGTCTTCCTTCAAGTTTTCCAGAAACCAACTCTTTCTTCTTAGTTTGTGCAATACCCCAAGCTACAGGGTGCATATGATCATTTGCATCTCTGCCTACTACACGAAACACCTATCCATCCCATGGACCCTTCAAAAAGCATGCACCTAATGCTAGTACCCTTCTACAACCCTCGAGGAACCCTTTTTTCAATGCCTCTGGGCATGTATAAACAAATCTAAATGTATACTATTCCTGGGGATCTTTCCAAGTCTTGACCTTCACTGTTGTACCTCAATTTTGCTTGTATACCTCCCACAGATTGTCCCTAATTTGCCCAAATTGTCCTCTGTAATCACCTATTATAGAGTCCAAAACTTTCCTCCTAGCCCTCATACACATACAAAATGTGGCATTATAGGTGTGCTTCTCTTTAACAATACTATAAAGTTCCCTTGTTCTTAGAGATGGTCGCAATCTGAATGTCTATTTATGAGTATCAGCCAATCAATCACAAGATAGATGCCTCTTTCCTAGCTCCAAGCTAAAAGGGATACATGTGTGAGGAGTATCCATAGTTCTTATATGAAAAGATGCCTCATTTGTCATTTTTGATGGCCACAACCTCCATTTACACCCTCACCTAAGCAATACACTTGTAATCTAACCTTATCACCCTTTTTGATGATCAAATTACACCTCCAAGAATTCTGTAGGCCTCAACTGCTTTCTTCAGTTACTTCTTGTCTCTAAATGTCATTCTAGCTTCAAGATCACTGGATGTTGTACCATTCTACCTTAGATACTTCACTCTCCTTTTTTTTCCCCTACTCTTCCCCTCATTCTCATCTTAAAAGTGTTGAGGCTATCAGAATTGTCTGAATCATGATAAATCTCCTCCTTGCCTCCCACTTCATCTATAGTCTATTCAGTATTGTTGATGCGGAGCAAACCATGAGGCCTAACCTCCTTATCAACATCAAGCTTTGGATTCAATTTGGGCCCTTAATCACCTATGAGGGTGGTACCCAAGCACTTAGCTTTCTAAAATCCTCGTTAATTTGGGAGCCTTAAGGGGCTCCAAAGTAATGTTGAGAGAACCGGCCCGATAATAAACACGGTTGGATGAGTAGGTCATGGGTCAACCGGTTGGACCGTTGGAACCAAGGTTGACCCGGTTGACCCAGTTTACCGTTAAATCGAATTAGACCGGCATAACACGGTAGATCCTGTGTTAACTTTGTCTCTATTTTTTAAAATTACATTTTTGTAATAAAAAAATAATATAAGATTTGAGTTGATTTTTCCTTGCACATAAAAAAATGTATCAAAACTGAACATATGTATTCATATTACTTGCATTCATATTACTGGGCTAAACTTCAACCCACTCACACAGCCCCTGCCCATCTCACACTAAAAAAGTAAAAATAAAATAAGGTAATGCTAATATTTAATAGAAAGTGAAGTGAAAGGAGTTTCAGTTTTTAACCTAAAGTGATAGGGTTCTTTCTGCTTTCCACCATTGCATTCATTCGCCTCCAAAGTTCAACCTCCAGTCGTCCTCTCTATCTCTCTCTCTCTCTCTGTTTCTGTCTCTGTCTCTGTCTCTCTCTCCATGTGAACCAGCCGGTCCGGTCTGGTTCTCGTAACATTGCTCCAAAGTAAGCTTGGGCAAGGTAGCATGGTAGTTAGTAACCTTAATAAGGAGCCTACCTATTGTATCTCCAAGTCACGCTATTTTATTTTACTTCTTTGTTCTGGGCAGAATATATGGCCTAATTTCTACCTTATTTTTGGTTGGGTAAATGGATCCATTTTGGGTGAATTTTGCATGGATGGATAGCCGTGAATGTCTATTTTCCAGAAGCCCAAGATAATCATCAAATTCCAAGAATTAAGTAAGTTATGGAGTTTTAACCGAGCCATGGTCAGTGCAGGTCTAGAGGTGTATATTTTTACTCAAGAATTTATTTGTATCAACGAATGGAAGAATTAAGGGTCCAAACTTGGTGAGTAGCTGTTAGACTCTTCTAGAAAGCTTCCATAAAAATTCCAACCTTAATCTGCTCTATTTGGATAGGTGAATGACATCATCATGGGAAGAAATGTCTAGCCAAATTCCAGCACACCATTATCCCGTAGTAGTCCCCTTTTAATTGTACAATTAACTTGTATTTCATTGAACAAAATCCCTGTAATGCTATTGGCTAGTACTAAGTTTAGGGGATGGGGTATCTTGCTATTTAATTTTCCGTCT
>NCQT01079457.1:7619-20272 GCA_002740465.1 Stenocereus thurberi | reverse complement strand
TTGCTACAAATTTCTTCTCTTCTATTCTCTTTTCTCATTTTCTTTTCTTTTTATATAGTTGGCTGTTTTTCTTTCTCCTTTTTGTATGTATGTTATACAATTGTTTTTTGGGTCATGTCTTTTTTGTTTTTAAATCTTGTTTTGGTATATTTGCTTATCTTTTTAGTTTTTATTTTTCTGCTTTAGGTTTCTTTTCACTCCCAATGAGGACATTGTAAGATTTAGGTGTGGTGGTAGGAAACTTTGAAAATTTGAAAATTTAAAGAAAATGAAAAAAAAATGAAAAAAGTTGACCAAAAAAACAACAAAAAAAGATTTTTGTTTGTTTTGGGGAATATATGTGCTATTCTGATTGACTATGCTCTCTTGTACCCTTAGTATTAGGTTGTATATAGATGTGGTGTGCATTGATAGAACTTAGTCTCTTGATATTTGTATATGATCCGAACCCCTGACGTTAATTCTAAGCAAGCTTGACTTTGGTATGTAAACGCATCAGATTTTGAGCCTTAAGACTAATTCATCATTTTTAGTCTCATATTTTTCTTACATATGTGTCTTTTCCATGATTACAACTCTAAAACTTATTTTAATTCTCTTTGAAATCACATTTAGCATGTGCATTATAGTAATATGATAGAGGCCTTTGTTCATTTTGTGAGCTACATAGCCAAATTGCTACCCTTGTTTAGAATGTTCTACCCTTTACTAGCCCTTTGAGCCTTGACCTTTTTGTTGTGAACCCTTCATTTTAGCCCTTGGCCTAAACATATTTTCTACCTCTAAGTCAAGGCTAATAAGGCAACAGTTCATTATTTGGTTGGTAACTTTTGGATATTTTATGAATTTGGTGGTTGGTTTTGGGTATATGAGGGGATGTATCATAGTGATCATTTGGAATTGAGTTGTATTGCTCATGTATATGCCATTTATTCATTTTCTTCTTGGCAAAAAAGAAAAATAATAAGAAAAATGAAAAAAAAGTAAAAAGTTCAAATGGTAAAAGTTTCCATTGAAAAAAAGTGAAAAAAAATTAGAAACATCTCCAAAAAAATTCAAAAAGAGTTGTGAACAAGAGTGTTTAGCATGGATGTATCATTACGTATACTCATTTTCAATGGTTAATTTAATTGAGGTGTGTTCTTATTTTGTGTTTTGAGAGAGTGTGTGCTCATTATAATGGGCGTAAGCATTGGTTGCTCATTGGCTTTGGCTTTTAGCTCCTCTCTCAAATCATTTATCCCTCTCTTACCCTTTACCCTTAACCCTATTACAACCCTGAAAAGTCATCTTGATTATTGTTTTACATATAACATTTTAGTAGTGGAGAATCGAGAACCTTAGCAAGTCTATGGTAGTTTGTTTGATTGGAAGATAATAAAGTGCACCTTGTTATATTTTAAACACATGAGTGGGAATGTTCCATATTTTCCTAAAGTGATGTTCTACCAGTCATGCCTGTACATAATTTCTAAGTGGGTTGAAAGATTGTATTTATATATCACTAGTGGGGACTAAGAGTTTGTTGATGCTGACATTGCATTTATACGTAATCTAGTGCTTTGGTTGCTTGAGTGATGTGAATGATTAGAATGAGTATATATTTTTTCCGGTGTTGTATGTTTAAGTTTTTGTGAAAAACCAAAAACATTTTCGATTTATTTTAAGATTTTGTGGGTACATTTTCTGTAAACCCTCAGGAGACCTTCCTCGTCCACTAGGGGTAACCTAGGGATTCAAAGAACTTGTTGCACATGCCAAGTGCAATCGTGATTCCTACGAAAGTGAGTTAGGATTTTGTTTCTTGTTATAGGATTTTTAGTTTTATTTTACTCAAGGACGAGCAAAACTTAGGTGTAGGGGTATCAATCATAAATTATGATATTTTATACCCTTTTATTATCTAATAATTACTCGAAATAAATTGGTTAATTAGATTTTTAATAATGTTTCCGTTCATTTTGTAGGAATTGAAAAACCTTGAGAAAAATAATAATAACGCTCAAGAGAAGCTTTGGATCAAGCCAAAAAGGAGCAAAGGAAGCAGAACAGGCCCAGTCCGCAAGGCCTGTTCCTGTGCCCAATCCAGCAGCCCTCCAGCCCAGCCCGTCTTCGTCCTTTTCGCCCTCCTTTGCCAAACCGCTCTTTCTCTTTCTTTTCTTTCCCTTTTCCACGTGTGGGCCTGGGCTTCGTTTGTTCTGCGGCCTGTTTCCTTTTCTTTTTTCTCCTTTCTTTCCCCGCGCCCTATTCCTTTTTCTCTCTCTGGGTTGACCCAGCTCCTTCCTTCCTTTCTCAGCCTACTTTCACTTAAAGACACCACATGCTTGGCATGTGACCAACCTCCTCCTTCCTCTTTCACTGCCTCACGTTTTTGTTTGCCAATACAAAATTCCCAGACACAAAATAGAGCCCTTCGTCTCCTCTAAGCACCATAACCACAGTCTTGTTCTTTTTCTGTCTCCTACATCATTGGTTGCATTAATTCCACTTGTCGTTACCTTTTATCATCATCATCACGTTGACATTTTAACATACCAAAGGGAACATTTAATTTGGGATTAATGGGGGCAATCAACAAGCTGGAGGACGGCGTTTCTGGAGCCTTAAAAGGGGGTCGAAGACAGAGCACATATGAGATGAGTGTGGAGAAACAGCATAGAGTAGACTTTAATTTTCTAATTTTCACCCTTGTTTTTTTTGGGCTTTATTTTTCTCAGATTTAGGAAACCAATTTGACCATGAGTGTAACTTGATTTGAGCTATTGAACTTGAGTATAAAGTCGTAGTTCTAGTTTAGAGTTGTTCAAGCTAGAGTTCAATTACTTGGTATGCCTTCTTTGGTTCGACTTTTGGGCTCCATATTTTGGATCTGAGAATTGGGGATTATTCAATTGAAACGTTGCAAAGGGTTGCCAAGCCTGGGCATTTCTCCCTCATGTTCTTCTTCATGATACTGCACTGCCGTATTGTTATTTGGTTCAACACTTGATTGGCATGACTCTTCTTCACTTGCTATTCACTAACTGAGTTGTCTAATTGAATCAGATCATGTTAAGATCGAACAAGTTTCGAAGATTACACATGGTTGAATAAGTTTATTTATTTGTTTAGTTTTCATTGTCAAATAATGTTCATGATCTTTAATTTAGCTAACTTTATTCGCTAAAATTAATGGTTCGGCTTACACGGTTTGTTTTAGATATTTAGTTTATTCTAATTTTTCTTAGAATTTAATGGCCTAAATTCATAAACCATCCCTAAGGATCGACATCTATAAGTGTTATAATGATAAACCATATGCTTACAGAAATTGCCTAACATCATATCTCCGATGATAAGCGTTTCATCATCCGGATCCCTTCATTTGCTCAAGCTCCCTTGTGAGCCTTCTCACTTATTCTTGAAGCTTAAAGATAACCTTATCTCTTCTTATTTCATGAGCTTGTTTAAGTGGATTGCCCCTAGAACAAGAGAAATCTCCTTCATCGGCCATAGTAAAGCTAGGAAAGAAGGTATAAGATGAAACAGGGGAACCACGGTTCGTGGTGGCCTTGAGAAAGACGTAATGAAAGACCATAGAGGAAAATAAGCCTGCCACAGATCGTGGTGGACACTGTTTTGTGTTTGTTCATGGTTTTTGTAAAGGCTTTTTGTGGAGTTTTGAGTTGTGCTTGGGTTGTGGATTGTATTTGGCCTATTTAGGGGATTCTTTATGGGCCAATGAGGTTCAACTAAGGTGGGTATGAAGAAAAATTTTGAAGAATCAAAGCGCGGATTTTGGGGGGTGAAAATGAGAGGATGGTGAGGGTTCTTAATTGAATTAATATAGATGAAGGCATTAATTCAACAATCACCCAAAAGTAGCTTTAGTCTGATACCAACCAGATGAGGAAGGATCCTCGAACTCCTAAGGTCAATAATATAAGGAAATAATCTGACCTAAAATATGCTCCTCTTGGATTCAATCTCAAACAATCAATAAGATTATGAGATTTGTTCCCAAGATAAGATCCAAATGATAGACTAATTACTTTTCACCAAATTCCTCTCCTAAATGCTCTTGGCTACTAAAGAAAAATTCCAAACGAAAGACTCTAATCACCACTCTTAATTTAAGAGATAATGATGTAGAGATTTTTTTGAAGAGGAGATGGCCTTTTGCCTTTCTTTTCATTAGTCATCTCAGGCTAAGTATGCATGGAGATGATTGGGTCTACAAATACCTAAGATAGAGAAGACTAGTTGTTATATTAAGGGTGCCAGTGGACCAATAGGAAGCTTACAAAGTATACTAGAAAAATAAATCAAAATACTAAGACAATTACAGCCAAGATGAGTTGTATTTTTTCATACTTCATCCCGCACTTTCTTAGAAGCTTTTAGAAGGTTTTACTCCACCAATGGGGGGTGCTGCCACTTGGCACATCTTTCTTGGTATGTGTAGAATAATCCACGATAAGTAATGTCAAAGATTACAACTGTATCCTTCTCAATTAAAGTCAAATTCTAAATTGTTCCAAAACTTTAATTTTGTGCATACTCCACATATTTGAGCTATTTCTGCCAAATTTGAAATCCAATTCCAAATTATATCACATTCGGCTAAATCAACACCCATCATTAGAATTTCTAAATTACATCTAGTTAACTGATGGGAATAAAAGTAGATTTTAACATGTAACTTTTACATTTGAATTTTGAATATTGGATTATCAGACTCCTTACTTTCTCAATTAAGTTCTTCAAAACTCATGAAATTGTAAAGTCTTTAAGCTTTATTAAATTATGGGTATGTTGATTACTTAATTTTCTCTTTTTTATTTGTTAGTTCCGGAAGTAATATTTTAAATTCTTTTGTGAACTGTTTTCCTAGGGTGAGAAAAGAGAGTTTGGAATGGACAGTGAAGAAGCGGATCATGAACAAAGCACTATTGTTAAGCTAATTATGAAATTTTCATTCCTAAAATGCAATACTAGATGGTGATAGGAGTTTGAAAGTATGTGACCCACAAGAGATGACTTTTGGCCAAATAAAGGCAATAATCTTGATGAAGAGATCCAAGAGATTGAGACAGATTAAGACCGCACAAGAAGATCCAAATGATGAAATCCACAAAACTAGCACTTGATGGATTCAAAGTTGCAATAATAACAGCAAATAATAAAAGATTAACCCACCCTTCAATCTTATGAAGTGACTCAATTCACCACCCTCTGAGAGAGATAAAGTAAATTGAAATTTTTGTAGAGATATAATAAACAACAAACTTTTCATTTCATTAATCCAAGTCTGAAAGTATTACATAGAGCTGAGCCATTAAATAGTAGACTACCCACTCCCCCGAACTTTTCACTGACTAAGAGACTTATAAAAAAGGGTAGCCCGGTGCACAGGCATCTTGCATTCATGCAGGCTACAAGAAAGGGCCCCACCCTAACGGGTGAATTGTTGGTAGCCTAACCTGACTTTGTCAGTGGCTGATTCTAAGGCTCGAACCCGTGACCTTTTGGTCACACAGAAACAACCTTACCATTGCTCCAAGGCTTCCCTTCAACTAATAGAATTACAAAGAAATTAGCTAATGAAATTCTAGCAAGGTGTACAATTAAATGGGGGACCATTTAAATAAAAGCTAAGTTGAAATTTGCTGCACATGCACTAGCTTAATGATATCATCCTCCATCCTAAATAGATGAATTTGGGAGAGATACTTCTGGGGAAAGCTTCTAGAAGTGTCTACCAACTTTTATGAAAGCTTTACCACTAATTCATCCATTTTCTAGCTCAATTAAGCCCTTAATTAATATCATGCATTCCAAGCCTACACTGACCCTTGTTTGGTTAAAGCTTCTTATCTAACTTAATACTTAGAATTTGAAGGTGATTTATAGCTTGTTCAAAAATAAACATAAGGGGATATCCATCCATGTATGGTTTGCCAAAATTAGAGCCTGTTTATTCATTCAAAACTAAGTTAGAATTTAGGGAAGATATTCTGCCTGGAATATGAAAATTAACTAAAGAAGTGGCTACGGAAAAGAAAATAACTAAGCTCCTTATTTAAGGCTATTCTTTAAGGACCCCAAGACAACAATGACCATCGAGGATGAAGTTGTTGAGCCCTATTTCCAAGATTCATCATTGTTCCCACTTGAATCAAGGCTTTTGCTTGGAGGAGTAGATCAAAACCTGTAGTTTGCTCCACATCAACTTTCCCCCACCCCCAAAGAGGATTTTTCCTCAAATCTTCCTTGTACTCATCCTTATCCTCAATGTAAGAAGTAAGATCCCTAACATTAAAGGTAGCGGATATATGTATAACTCTTGGAAGCTCTATTTGGCGGGCATTCTCTCCTACCTTTTACACCACTTTACAGGGGTCATGCCCCCTAGCCATAAGCTTTTTCTTCCTCCTCAAGGGGAAAGTTTCTTTCCTTAAGTGTGACTACACAAGATCTCCCAACTTTAACTTAAGGTGAATGCGGTTCTTATTGGCTTTAAGTTTATATTGCTCATTCACTTTCTTAATTTGTGCATTTACTTGCTCATGTAGCCTATTCATTTCTTTAGCCCTTGCTTCAGCCTCAAAGCTCATGGGAATAGGATCAATAGGAGAGGGAGGATCAAGGTCATGGTATACCTCCAAGGGAGAATACGAGGTAGCATAGGAAGGAGCTTTATTATAAGCAAGCATAAGAAAGTTTGGCATCCTAGTCTTTCAAACTCTCACTCACCACACCCCTTAGTAAGGTTGTGCCAGTACGATTTGTCACTTCCATTTATCCATCAATTTGAGAGTAGCAAGTAGTGCTAAAACACAACTTAATCCCCACTAGTCTCCATAGGCATCTCCCAAAATTGTGATAGAAATTTGGTGTCCCTATCTAAGACAAAGGTTCATAGAATATAATGATGTCTCACAATTTCTTGGAGGAAGAGATCTACAATATAAGTCAGATCATTGCTCTTATGGCAAGCAATGAAGTCATTCATATTGGAGAAGCAATATGCTACCATCATAATAACATCCTTTCCCCTAGGAGTCCTTGGGAGGGCCACACTCAAGTCCATGTTAATATCATCCTATGGCCTTGTAGGAATTAGAAGAGGAGTGTAGAGGCCATAATGGAAGTGGCTTTTAGCCATGTGGTAAATGCTACACCTTGTTATCGCCTTATGGACATCCCCACCCATCTTGGGTCAATAAAAGTACTTGAGTATTTCAAGCATCTTGTTGATACCAAAGTGACCGGTCATGGCTTCTCATTGAACGTCCTTGATAATCAAGTCCCTTAGAGGACTCTTAAGGATGCAAAGTTTGTTATCCTTGAATAGGAAACCGTCTTATAAAGTGAAAGAGCCAAAAGTAGAGAGATTCTCTACCACTTCTTTGAAGTCTTGATCCTCCTCATATGCTTTGATGTAATGGAACCTAAGGATCTTGACCTCAAGGATCGAGAGTAGAGCATACCTCCTTGATAATGCTTTAACCACAACATTCTATTTCCCACTCTTATGTTTGTAAGAGCAGGTGAGAGTAGAGCATACCTCCTTGCTAATGGAACCTAAGGATCTTGTGTTTAATGTTTGTGTTGACTACTAATATAGGACAATGCATTATGATCCAAACGAAGCACAAATGATTTGGGCTTGAGATAATGACTCTAATATTCTAAGGCCCTAACAATAACATTGAATTCCTTTTCATAAGTGGAGTAGTTGAGTCTTGACCATTCAATTTTTCACTGCAAAAGCTAGAGGGCGCTTGACTCAAGTGAGAACTGCTACAATTCTAACCCCACTAGCATCACACTCAACTTCAAAAGGATTTTGAAGTTCGGAAGAGCCAAGATCAGAGCTAAACATAGCTTATCTTTAATTGCTTCAAAGGCTCTTTGGGCGGCCTTTGACCAGTCAAAATTTCCCTTCTTTACGCACTCGATCAAGGGTGTCATAATTGATCTAAAGTCTTTGATGAAACGAGAGTAGAAGATGTACCAAAAGGGAGGGAACCGAGCATGCACAACAACAAAGTCCTTAATCATGCGCAACAACAAAGTGTTTTCCCATGAACAACTTTCACAAGAGAATCCCCTTTTAAATCTTGAACTCCTCAATCAACTTTATTTAGAAATCATAATAATTTCAAAAGCTTAAGTAAGCATCCCAAGCAACATAATAACCGTAGCAATATGAACACCCTTCACAAAGAAACTATCACATATTTAGTGCGTGACACTATAATACAAAGTCACACACATTGAGAGCTTACCATCATCTTAATCCTAGATCCAACACATTTCACAAGTCATTGACGAGGAAATAATTCACTACTCGATAAAGCATCTTAAATGTGATCCAAAAAAAAACCATAAAAGGTCACATGAGCGTTAACAAGCTAGTCATTACTTAGCATATCCGAGAGGACATCGAAATACTTTAGAGCATAATTCACTAACTTGATTTTCACTACTTTACCACATGTCCATTAGTCGCTTCACTAATAAAGCAACTTTTAAACTTAAGGATACCTAACCTAGTACCCATATCAAAGAATTTTTCCGATGACTATTATCGCCATCATATTTTTCATTATCCACATCTAACCTAAGCTAGTTAAGAGGATACTTAGTACACATAAACTCTTTACTTTTTGTTTTACTAGTTCTTCCCCATCAAAGTTTCACCTTTCCATGCCCTCTTTTTTTCCCCCTCTAAATTAGCCCCTCCCTACTGCCTCAGTCAATTTTTCCACATGCTTTAAATCATAAGCCACCAAAATTGTGCTCCCAACTTAAATCTACATAAATATAACAATTGGACATATTAATCTCATGGTTGTTCAAGAAATGTATAAATCCACTTATTTAGTCCCAACCAAATGCTACCACATCCATTAATTCCCCAATTTCCATCAAAACCCTAACTACTAACACTATGTGCTCCTTTCACTTAAAACTGATTGTTCGACTTAATAACCCTGGATACTACTCGTAATCACTAACATTCAATATAAACCCAAAAATCGATTTAATTTTAAATTAATATAATTTAGGAAGAGAGTTACCTACTTAAAAATTTTAGTTGAAAAGAACAAGCTTTCTAGCCAAAGAGTGGGTTGAATTCTTTCTTTCTCCCCAAGCCCTAGCTTTCGTTCTTCTTCTCCTTCTTCTTCTTCTACTTCTTCTCCCTTTCTTCTTTGTCTCTTCTTCCTCTTGCTCTCTCATATGTTAGGTGTCTGTGTGTGTGCTGAGTGTGTGTGTCGTGTGTTGTGTGTATGAGTTCACATAAACAAAGACCCCCCCTTTCACTACAATGTAATGTAAATCCCCCTCCCCTCCTTTTTTTTCCCCCTCAATCTCTTCTCTCTCACTGATGGCATGGGTTTCCCCGACCCATACAAAATTACACCTTTTTCTTTTCATTTTTTTTAACTCATTTCACTCAATCATTGGCTCCTGAAATTCAGCAATATTTGAAATCTAAATTTCAAATATTAAAATAGCCAATTAAAATCATAAATAATTAGGAACTATTGTTTTACCCAAAATAAAACATTACAAAGTCATGAAACTAACAAATAAGCCAACTAAACTCATCTAAACCATGTAATTAACTAAGATAAAATTTTATGACGTTTACACTCTTCCCTACTTCATAAATTCGTCCTTGAATTTTTAAATACCTATAGCAAAGAGGATTGGATACTTTTCCTAGATGTCATGTTTGGTCTCCTAGGTTGCTTCAGCTACTGTGTGATGCATCCACAGAACCTTGACATAAGGTATAGTTTTGCTTCTCATCTTTCTTTCTCTCCTTTCCAAGATGTGTATCGGTTCTTCCATAAGAGTAAGATCCTCCTTGATTTGAAAGGGTTCATAGTGGATTATGTGATCCAGATCATGCATGTACTTGCGGAGGCTGGAAACATGAAACACCTTGTGTATACCTTGAAGAGAGGGTGGTCAGGCTAATCGGTGAGCCATTGGTCATACTTTTTATAGAATGTCAAATGGTCTAATGAACCTAGTGCTAAGCTTATCTTGTTACCCAAATCATAGACCCCTATTAAGAGGTGAAACCTTTAGGAATGCATGATCCTCTACTTCTAATTCCAACGCCCTTCTTCGTGCATCCGTATAACACTTTTGTCTAATTTGAGCTATTTGTAGTCTTTTCAAATGGTTTTAGCAATCATATTGGTTCAGTCAGTCAACTCTACTTTGGATGATTCTCTTTGCCCTACCTCATCCCAACAAATAAGCATCCCATAATGTTGTCCATACAACGCTTCAAATGGGGTCATACTAATGCTATTGTGATAGCTGTTGTTGTAGGAAAGCTCCATCAGAGGTAAGTTGTGATCCTAGGTACCTGTGTGGTTAAGCACAAGCCGTCAGCATGTCCTCCAAGGTTTTGATTATCCTTTCCGACTGCCCATTTGTTTAAGGATGAAAAGTTATACTTAAATGTAGTTTAGCACCCATTAACGCTGAAAATCCATTCCAAAACTCGGAAATGAACTCTGTATCTCTGTCAGACACAATGCTAAGGGGCACACAATTTAATCTGACTATCCCCTGGATATAGAGATCAGCAAGTTTCTCTAAAGTAGATATGATCCTGCTGGCAAAAAAATGAGCACATTCGGTTGTTCTATCAACTAGTACCCAAGTATCATCATGGTGTTTATTGATCTTGGGTAGGCTGGTGATGAAATCCATGATGATATGCTCCCATTTCAACGCCGAGATTAGTAGGGGCTAAAGTAAGTCATCTGGCTTCTGGTGCTTAGTGTTCAATCTCTAGCAGCTCAAGCACCTGGCCTCAAAATCCACCACATCTCTTTTCATCCCAATCCACCAAAAGTAAGTTTTCACGTCATGGCACATTTTAGCACTCGCGGCATAAGCAATGAAAGTGGAGTTGTGTGCTTCTTTCATCACTTCCTTCTTAAGTTCTATAATATTTGGCACACATAATCTCCCTTTGAACCAAAGGACACCCTCCTTGACGTGAAAGTTCTTAAACCTTTGCTCTTTAAATCCCTTCTTGATTTTCATTAACTCTGGGTCTTCATCTGTTGCTTCTTGATCCTATACACTAGAGAAGAGGCTACTTGGAGTACTGTTAAGTATCCTCTATCTCCAGGTAAAATAATTTTGACCTAAAGTTATTCAAACTCTTTCAAATGCTTCCTTTGTTAAGTAAGTAGACAAGTGACTGACCCCGTTGATTTCCTGCCTAGAGCGTCATCAACCACATTTGCTTTCTCGAGATGATACTTAATTTCCATGTCAGAGTCCTTTAAGATTGGTAACCACTGTCTTTGCCTCATGTTCAACTCTTTTTGGGTCAAAATGTACTTAAGGCTCTTATGGTCAGTTCAAATCTCATACCTAACTCCATATAGATAATGCTTCCAAATTTATAAAGCAAAAACTACAGCAGCTAGCTCTAGGTCATACGTGGGGTAATTCTCTTCATATAGTTTTAATTAGTGACAAACATATGCAATCACTCTCCCTTTTTGTATAGGATGTATCCTAAACCCTTTTTAGAGACTATAGATCACAAATCCATTAAACCCTATGGGAATTGTTAAAACTGGGGCTGAGACTAGCCTCTTCTTTAGATCTTGAAAACTCTACTCACACTCTTCAGACTATTCAAACTTAGTATTCTTGCAAATCAACCTAGTAATAGGCAAGGCTAATTTGGAAAAGCCTTCCACAAATCTCCTATAATAGCCTGCCATAACTAGGAAATTCCTAACTTCATAGTTGTGGGTCTAAGCCAATTCACTATTGCTTCCACCTTAGCATGGTCTACCAATGATAGAGATCAGGTAAAAAAACGGGGGGGGGGATGGAGAGAATTAGAGAGAAAGAGGGAAGAGAGGGATTAGCATCTCTGTGCTCAAATCAATATTCATTCAATATTTAATACTGTATGATAGATAATAATCGCCTAAAGAAAAACACCTACTTATGATAGTCTATAGACTTTATAATACTATTAGAAAACTACCTAAGGCAAACCTATATGGAATAGGAAACTCAATATTATATAAATACTCCTAAATATCTTTATTTTGACATATGTAATATAGCCTATAAATAAACCTACCAAAATTACATAAAAATATCAAAATATGATAAGTTTTCAAATATTAAAATAAATCCTCGATTTCTGATATTAGACATATTCTCTTTCTTCTTCATCCGCATCATTCTCCACCTGTTGGAAAAAACTCATCCTTGAGTTTTATAAGGGTTTAGAATAAGAAAGTTGAAGCATATAACCAACATGAAGATGTAGGAAGAAGCAGCACGGAAAATTTTTTGAGATTTCTCCATGAGAAGTAACCTAAAGAGGATTGGATATAGGTCTTTGACAACCAAGATATAGGAGTCGATGATATGGTCAATAGAATAAACATCGCTGTAGTTATTGCATGCTCAATTTCTTTGTTCACAACTTGACTTTCTACCTCATAGGTTTCTTGAACTAGAGTAAAACTATTAACTTCAGCAGTTTTTGTAGTAGCTTTAGTGACCTCTGATAGAGTTGTGAAAACTGAATTAGTAGTCATTTGTTTTGGTTCTCCCTGTACTAGTACCTCTTCTGCATTGTTTGGTTGAACATCAGT
>NCQT01079412.1:1065-11176 GCA_002740465.1 Stenocereus thurberi | reverse complement strand
GAGCCCTCAAGATATACTTTGAGATCTTATAAATCTCATTTAAGGAAACATTGTTCAATAAGGGCGCAAGATATCCAGGAGTGCTCCCATGCTAGGGATACAGAGACTCATCTGGCTCTACTAAGTGAGGTGGAACCACTCTAACTTTATGATCAATGAGATCCCAGTACCCTTGCCTCCTCCTTTGGGAAGCCTTACATGCCTCAGATTTCGTATAGTAATTCATCGTCTCGGATGATCTATAGCGACCCTCCATGTCATTCTTAGGCCCCAGGCGTAACCCCCGATCTAGTGTCTGTGCCAGTAGCTCAACTGGTTCTGGCTTTGTGTCCAATTTTATTGACTGCCTCTTTGGTAGAAGTTGTAGTGGGTTCCTAGATGATAAGTAGACATGGTCTAATAGACTAATGTATGATGCTTTCTATTATGATGTATTCCTACTTGGGATGAAATGGGACTTTTATGCAAACTTTGTTGATGAAAGCTACTCTAAAATGACACTTTGTAAATATACCCCACTCCCCCAAAAGTAGAAAAAAATAAAAAAGCACCAATATATTTCAAGAGTTATGTGGTCCTCAGTTAGAATTTGGAAATTTTATTGGATAATTCTAAATTGTAGCCGATCAAAGTTATAAATTTTTAAGAAAAAAGAAAAAAGCATTGCTAGGCGGTCGAATCTCGAAATCTGATCGGGTTCCTTGGCATGTCCTATTTGAATCCGAGTAGGGTCCCTTAGCAGGTCTATCCAGCCTTATCCTAGTTGGATTTGGCTTGGTGTTGTTCTCGATATAGGAACCCAACTAGGTTCCTGTTGACTTACTAATATGAATTCTACTCAACTTTGAGCTAATTATTTTGTGCAGCTATAAATAAAGGCTACCTAGTATTCAATTTTGATCCATCATAGGAGCAATCTTCCCTTATTCACCATGTCTTTTGAAAAGGTCTTATCCTCTTAGCTGCTAACCCTTAATACGAGAGATAAGTACAAGCTTAGAAACCTCTATTTAACTAGCCTTCTTAGCCGTCGCTAAGTTAAAATCTCTTAGAAGTTTCTTAGGGCTACATCCACCTGTTGGGATTCTAAACATCATGTCTTTTGGTTCGGGGAACATGAATTGTGCATTTTAAACGAGGGCTTTAATAATACCCTAGGTTTTATATTTATCATCCCCTATTGTGCCAACTTATTCAAGAGATATGTCCTCCCATTCTCATTGTTTCTTATGTATAAGTGAGGAATACATCTCTACTATAGTTGTTAGGATCAAGTAGATTTTCTCCCCCTGATGTCTTATTTTCAAAAGAAGAATAGCCAAGCTCTTGAAGGTATACATATATGCTAAGAAATTATTCTGCGCCTCTTAGCAGCCTTCCTATTCACTGGTGGTTCTCAAAATAGGGGCCTTGCGACGCTATTGAACATGGTTGAACAGATTCGATATGATCAAGCTCCTATCCTGCTCATTACAGAAACCATATTATGTTTAGATCAGCTTCATGACCACCTAGATTAGTTCCTTTTAGGGAGTCCACTACTGCTTCAGGTTTGGGCCATGCTGGGCTGTTGCTTGGGCCTAGAATGCAGCTGGGTTTATCATAGCCTACACTAGGCTGTCACAATTGCTATTGTAAAGTAGATATGGCTACTAGAACACCTTCGTGCAATCGAGGCTTCTAAGGATGTAGAGACGTAGTTAGTTGCTTAATTATGCCATAGGGAACGACTCTTCAAGGATCAATCGCTACTGAATTGGATTGGCTTCTTGGGGAATAACTCACCTCTTCATTGGGTGATTCGCTGGTTAGGCATCTGGCGATTTATGATGAATGGTGAAAATGACGATTATGTACGTCTCATTAGCCTATCCATGGGAACCTACTTCTTTCTTGGATAGTTGATCAGACAATTTTGTTATAAGCAAACCATCACTACCTTGGATTATGTTCCTCCTCATGGTTGCATTAATGGTCCTTCTCATATCAGGTCCTGGATTGGTTATTGGCTTCACCATCCTGCAATTATGGTGTCATCTATCCCATGCTTTCCCTATGCCCTAGAAGACTATCTAAATTAGATGAATGCAAGAGATGCCAATTTGAAGAAGGCTACTCGGGATACGAAGAACGTCGTGGAATCTTTAAAGATACGAAGATGAAGGCCACTAAGAAAACGGGTGACACGTCTCACAATAGACAGAAGAGAACTAAGGATCCTATCCCCTAAAAGACAACATCCCAAGACAATAAAGACAAGGAGTAAAAGAAAGAATAAGAACTAGCTTTGCCTCTTACTGCTTGAACAAAGTGTTACATTTTTCATAATAGTATGTTGTTAAGGATTTTTATTACAAGTTGTATGATAAAAAAGTGTTAAAGCTTTTCTAGATAACTTATTTCTTTTATTGCAAATTCATTAACCACCAAACAATTTTACCAATGTAGCCCAACCTAGCATACTCTTATAAGTTTTGAGCCCACCTTGGTTTTTAGCTACTGAAAACCAGATGGGCTCTACTTATGGAAGCCCAGCCAAATTCCCACTAGGAGCCAGACCTGATTGTAGTTGGCAGGATTTAGGCTCCCATACTAGACAGTAAGACAATGATATCTTTTTCTTTTCTTTTTTATCACGGGTGGCATTTAGTAAACAGTAATGGGGCTAGAACTTTAAGGCTTCTTACGTATCTAGGCTGCAAAATTAGGCCTTCATAGTTCATTACGTCATTTTTATTTTGAGGCCTGTATGGGCCTTATGAAGCTGTTATGGTTATGAAAAATTTTACCCCTTTTTCCTTAAAGCCTACAATGGGCTTTGCCTGGATCGATTGACTAATCGTACTTTTTTAATTGACCAGATTTTCATATTATGTATGCTCTTCTCCATCCATATCCACGAGTTTTACTGCTCCACCTAGTAAGATGGTTCTATGATGTATAGGCTTAACTAATTGGGCCAAAATTTCCCCCCTAGATCCTATATCAGAGCCCTTATTTCTTTTGCGACTGTCTCCCTCTTATAGGCCTCTAGGCTTGGCCTTTTCATTGAAATCTCTTGAAATTCGATGTTGATATAATTGGACAATATGTAATGCCCTTAGTCTCCTTTCATTTACATAAACAACTCCTTATATCAAGCTTTTGCCCACTTTGACTCCGAGATTCTACTTTCCATAATCACCCTAAGTGAGGGTATTGCTATTTTGATCAGAAGTACTACTTCCCTTCTATATACCAAGGAATATAGCATTGCTCTTGTGGAAGTATGAATCGAAGTTTTGTACCACCACAGAGTGAACGGTAGGTTATCAAGCCAATGCTTGCAGTTCTCAATCCTTTTTTCAATTATCCTCCTTATATTCTTATTAGTCGCTTCTACTGCTCCATTTATTTAAGATCGGTAAGCGGACTACTTACAATGTTGAATTTTATATTTCTTAAGTGGGCTCACTACCTCATTGAAATGGCTCCCTGATCACTTATTATGGTGCACCATACCTAGATATCATTATCAAAGATGAACTTTGTCACATACTTTTAAGTAATTTTAGCATAAGAAGATGCTTCTACTAATTTTGTGAATTAGTCAATTGCTACAAGCACATATTTATAGCTGTCTATTCCATTCGGCATCACCTTTCCAATTATATCAATTCCCTATAGTAAAAACGGCCAAGCAAAGTAAGTGTTGAGAGGAAAGAGAGAGGTTCTTGCGTCAAATTAGTATGTACGTAGCATTTATTACATCTACTCATATATGTATGGCAATCTGCTTCTATTATGGACCAATAATACCCAATCCTCTAAACCTTTTTGGCTAACATTTGTTCGTTCATGTGCGGCTTGCAATCTTTACCATGCACTTCCTTCATGATTTCTCATGCTTCCTCCCGTTACAGAGAGTAAGTTCATCCCTATATTGGTCTTCTTATATAGCTTTCCTTTGTCTTCAAAATATTACAACCCTAACAACCTTAACTTTTATTTGAGCTTTTACGAAGGACTCAGGTGGATACTTTTTCTTGGTTAAGTACTGGTAGATGCCATAATACCAAGCAGTAAGATAGATGCTACATACTTTAATGGTATAACAGTGACCTAGCTTGCGTATCTTTTCAATTTATAATAACATCGAATGCATGCCACTTGGAATATTGATCACTGAAGCTAGCTTTGCTCAAGCATAAGCAAACTTCTTACCTTTATAAAGAAGGTAAGTATAGATAACATAGTTGAGCTTCTTGGGAGGATCTACTAGAAGGCCTAGTATGGTGCCAAAGCCTTCACTCTTTACCTTTTACTTCTATGAGATTTAGTTAATTATTAAATTGTAGTCCCCATACCCTATGTGTTCTTTACTTTTATCTCTATGATAGGTTATAACCCGATAATATAGGCTTTATACTCTATCAAGTTGTTAGTAACCTCGAAATCTAGCATGACTGAGATAGAAGAATGTGCCACTTCCAAATATGGAAAGAGGATGCCCACTCCAAATATTTTATTGGGCTAAAGTCCCATCAAAATGCATTGTCCATAAACATTCTTGTACTTGAAGAGCTCGAATAGGAAATCAAAGGTTTCTTCCTTTTGATCCTTCATTAATAGCTCTGCTAAGAAGTGGAACATGAGTCTTCCCTTAATGAGCTTGTGTGAGGTATAATGTAAGTCGAATTCTGATAGCAATATTATCTATTTGGCAACCTTGCCACTTATCAGTAGTTACTGCAGCAAATACCTTATTAGCTTCATCGATGCTACTACATGTAGCTTATGGGTTAACATGCAATGCCTAAGCTTCTTGGATGCCTAAACTAAGGCCAAAGAGGTTTTCTCCCAGGGTGTATAGTGAGTTTCATATTCAAGAAACCTTTTACTCAAATAGAAGGTGGCCCTTTCCACTCCTATCTTTTGGTCTAGCATGGCCCCCATTGCTTTTCTTATTGTTGTGAGATAAAGAAACAGGGGAATGGGAGACCGTGGAGGTGCCAACATTGGTGTTGGATAAGTACTCCTTGATATTGTCAAATGCCTTTTGATACTTGTCGTCCCATTTTGGTTTGACACATTTCTCTAATTTCTTGAAGATAGGATCGCATATCATGGTCAACTTCGATATAAAGTGGTTGATATACTGCAATCAACTCAATAATCCCCGTATTTTTACTCAGTGTTAGGTGGTAGCATCCCTGTATGGCCTTAATCTTTAAAGGGTTGAGTTCAATTCCCCTCATGGTGACTACTTATCCTAACAACTTCCTATAGGTGCTCCAAATGTGCACTTCTGTAGATTGAAGCGCATATTATATATTTGGCATAGAGCAAAAACCTTCCCGAGGATCAAAATATATCTATACCTTTCTTTGTACTTTATGGCCATCTCATCTACATATGCCTATGTGTCCTTATGCACCAAGTTATGTAGTAGAGTTCCTTTGGTAAGTAGCTTTAATGTTTTTAAGCTGAATGGCATCACAATGTAGAAATAGGTCCCCTAAGGGGTACTAAAGGTAGTGTTTTTCATATCCTCCTTAGCCATTTTGACTTGATTATAACCGACATACTCACCCATAAAGGAGAAAGAGGGCGTTTCTAGTGGTCTTACCGGCTAAGATATCGATATAAGGCAGCCAAAAAGCATCTTTTGTACTTGCCTTATTAAAATCCCTAAAATCCATACACATTCTCACCCTTCCATCTTTTTTTAGAACTAGCAAAATATTTGCTACCGACTGAGGGTAGTGCACAACCATAGTAAACCGTGTGTCCATTTGTTTCTATACTTCTTCCTTTGTTTTCAATGTCCATTCTAGTTTGCTCCTATGCAATTTTTGTGTTATCGGTCTAGCGTCTGGCTAGAAATTAGCCATATGCTAAGCAATTTCTCGATCTATGCTAGACATGTCTTTGAAAGACCATGCAAAGACATCAGGCAGTTTTTGCAAAAGTAAAGCTAAGCTGTCTTGTTCTTGTGAATTTAGTGATTTTCTTATTTTAAGCTCTCTTGGCTCTTCAAGAGTTTCTAAGTTAACTAGTATTGTGCCATTTATTATATAAGTTTAATTTTTGTGATTTCCTCTGCATTGATTTAATCTTTTAGGGTTATATTTTTGGTTTCATTATAAAAGGTAAAGCATTCAAAGGAAGAGGAATGAGATAAGTTGTAAGCCAAAGAGTTCATCTTTTTGAAACCATATATGAGTACATCTACTTCAGTGTTTAGGGAAAGAAAAACTAAAAACGAAATCTTAGACTCTATCCTAGACCTTTCTAAACTACCCTGTATAGCTATAATGAACATGTCTTCTTCCTCCTTAGTCGTCTAAGTCACCTGCTTGTAGTCTTTTGTGTCAATGTCAGTGTTGAAGTTTACAACGTCGAAGCCACTGTTAGACATGGCAAAGGGCATAACAGTTCCGGTATCTTCTTTTTTCCTATAATCTTACTCAAACTGAATCTCAAAGATATTACTTTCAACTAGGTGGGTCCAACCTTCGGTGGATTGGTCCCTTCCTATGGGAGTAAGTGTTTCCTTCTCTAATAGTTAGCAATCACTAAATATTTCCAACCTAGGCACCCAAATTCCTTTCTTATTCAGGTCTTAAGGTTCAGGGAAGCCATAGAATGGAAAATTGTCGCCCTTATGAAGGAGCTGCCCATTAAGAGTGAGTGGGTAAGGCCTTGCAATATAGTGCTTCTAGCATCCGTTTCTATCAGTGAGTTTTTGAGCTTGTGCTTCTTGTCTGGCTTTAGCCACTTTTTCATGAGTGGGTTGGTACGACTCAAACTAGTGATCCTCCTTTTGGGTTAGGGGAAAGGTAATCCAACTTTATGCCAATAGTCGTCCCTGGAAAGTATCCCGATTTTTTAAGAGTGACATTTGCTTTAAGTTTAAATACATATCGAAGTCAAAAAGAGCTTGGTCCTTCTCTAAGACTACTAGTGTTCTAATGTTACAGACTTTCCCATCATTATGATTTGCTCTATATATCACACTAGCACCCTATTAGTGATGGCAGCATACAAGTCATCCCCTTTAATAGTGACCACCTGCCCATTTATTAGCATCTTCACTTCTTGGTGTAGTGTAGATGGAACTTCCTAGTGTGCATGAAGCCATGGTCTTCCCAACAAGAACATAAATGTAACTGGAATGTGCAGAACTTAGAAGTTCACATCCCTGTTAAAAGCGCCTACATTAATAGGGAGGATGATGGTGCCCAATACCAGTATTTAGCTTGGTTTTTCTCTCCCAAAATGTCATCTTCTTTATTTTCTTCTCATAAATCATCTCTTTTAAAAGAACAAGAGCCTCAAGAGGCCAAGCAAAGTGCTTTCAAGGGAAGAAGAAAAGTTTTCTGTGCTTTTCTTGTGAATTAAATGTGAATGAGATTTCAAGTAAGGCTAAGTAAAGTGTTTTCATAAAAAAAGAAAGAAAGATGTGTGCGCATATCATGTGAATGAAATATAAGTAAGGTATGCTAATGAAAATAAAACGTTATGTGCACATTCCAAGTATAACTTATGAATGAGATGCTAAGTAAGATACGTTTATGAAAAAGAAAGCCTTATGATCATATTTCATGCATACCCTACAAAATGAGGTTTGAATGAGACTTGAAATTTGTGTGTGCCTTATGTATATCATATGAATGTAATGCCAAGAAAAGTATGACTATGAAAAGAGATAACCTTCTCTACACTTCATATGAATGATATTTTATGTATAGTTTGAATGGAATGCTAAACAGTTATGTTTATGAAAAAGAAAATTTCTATGCTTAGCCTGGTTACTTGCTTATGTGAATTGAGTGCTTAGTTTTAAGAAGTTGGTTATTTAGGAGCTTAGAAATATGTTCGAGTGGTTAAAATGAAGTTTATGTTTAGTGATCCTTCCATAAAGGTTTTATAAATGCCTAATATGATAGTAAAGTATGAATACGTGGTATGTGACTATCAAAGATATTATTGCCTGCAACAGTTTTGTTTTAAGGGGTCAGGGGACACTCACTGAGCGTAGGGTTGCTCATCCGACTACTTTTTCCCCCTTTTCCCTAGGTTTTCTTTGTGATAGGAAGAAGTTGAGTCAACTATGTCAAGATGGAGTATATTCTCACTTGCAAGGTGTCATGTGTGCCTACTTACGTCTTTAGTGAAGTCATGTAATGTATTCTTAGCTTGTAAACGTATGTGAACCAAGCATTCTAGTTCATGTAATGTATATGGTATAAAGGTCACTCTGCATGGCCGTATGAGCCAACCATCTAGTTAGTTAGATGTTTTCTTGGTCAAAGTTAGTTATGATTTGGGATGTAAACCCCAATATTCTGGTTGTGTGAACCGTTGAGTTGTATCTTTTATTTCTTCTTTATTAATGAACTATTCTATTTGGTGTACTTCGAGCGGATGGCTTATTGAGTTATGAACTCCAGCGTGTGGCCGCTAAGCTTTTTTGAAATGTTGTATGCTTCCATTGATTTGTAGTGGTTCATTGTAAGGCTTTTAGCCTGGAAACGATTAGTTTTTAGGAGAAACTCTGTCTGTTTCGCCCTAGAACTTTAGTAAGAAGTTAAGAAAACGTAGCGCTCCTGGCCCTAGGGGCTGGGAGTGTTACATTGTTGATATCAGAGCATGGTCCTATGACCATAGGCCGCAACTTGAGTTTTGCATCTCATATATTTGCCTAGGAACGCGTATATGATGCGTGATACATGCCTGCCTTGTGTGCAAATGCGAGTTTTATGGGATTGTTAGCGCGTTTATCTAGTTAGGTGCGGCCTGAGTGAGCTGAATGGTTGGATGAAAGAAATATTTGCTAAGGTGTAGGCCGAGTGGCTCGTATTTTCGTGGATAAGTTAAGTGTTAGCTCAATCAAAAGTTGTTTCGCTTATATGCCTTGGAGATATTAATCGAAGGTTTAAAGAGCATATGATTTGAAATCAAATGATTGGAAAGCCTTAACTGTAAGCTCATCTTTACCCCTAAAATACAATTTGCCCCTCAGCGCCTAAATAGAGTGAGTAGATGCTTGAAGAAGATTGGCTAGGAGGAGACTGGATACCATAAGTCTTTTTCTTTTGATTTAAAATAAGTGGTGTCTTCAAAAAGAAACCTTTTGGAAACCTACCGCATAGATTCTACTTATGTGCATACCTTCTAGGCAAAGCCAACTTAGGCTTAGAATTTCGAGGACGAAATTCTTTTAAGGGGGGAAGAGTGTAAAGGCCCGCCTTCTTTATTTACGGTAACATGGCTACCTAACCTTCTGCGTTATAAAATTCGTATTTTTGTCAACCATATGAGATAAATTAGTATCAATGTGCTTATGTGAGCGGTAATTTTGTTAAAAATACTATTATTGATTTTAAAGTAAATTCGTGCTATTTGTGCCCTTAAATTAGATCGATAGTTTAATTTAATCGTTATTCGATTTATTTGTCATTTCCCGAATGAGAGTAGGTTGTTAACCTTAAAATTAGCTTCGATGTTTAATAAATCGAACCCTTATATTTTTGGGAATGAATAGCCAATAGAAGGTCATGTTAACAATTCGGGTTTACAGTTCGGGATACGAATTAGACTAGAGATATCAATTACTGATCTGCTTGAGTCCAAAAAAAAAAGGAAAAAGAAAAAAAGCAAATAAGGGGGTCGAAGCCCCTTTCTCTTTCAGGGGGAAATGGGAGAGGGGGTTTGGTTCTGGCTCCCCATCGACTCCCTCCCTGGCAACCCACCACGAAGAGGGGAGAGAGAGGGTTGATGCGCGGTGGTGACGGTGGCGGCGCCACTCCGGCTCACACTGCAACCGCAACCGCGACCCGTGCCGGCGCCGCGTTGTGCATAGCCAGTCACGGCCATGGGCCCGGTGAAGAGAAAGAGAGTGGGATCGAGCGAGAGCAAACGTGAGGTGCCCGGTTCAAAGGCTAGGGTTTTGAAGCCCTCAACCCCCACGCCACCACGACTGTCATAATTGTCGGTGGGGCCATGTCGGCGACCGCCGGAGTAGCAGCAGCGGCAGCAACACGACAGCAAAAAGGGGTACGTTCGGGTTTTTGAACATCCAAATTCAGCCCCAAAATCTCAAAATCGAGCCTTTAGCTTGGAGTCC
>NCQT01079393.1:1012-15251 GCA_002740465.1 Stenocereus thurberi | reverse complement strand
GTGGTTCATTTTCTCATTTTGTCTTTTTTTCCCTGGCCGGGGGTGGGGGAGGGAGAGTGGATTTGATGTTAACCTCCTTTTTTGCGCTAAGATTTCTGGTAATTGTCACTCCCACAATTTTTTCTGGGTGCTCTGTAATTGTGAGGCTGGTTTTATCTTCTGGAGTGTTGCATGTGAAAATATCTGATAAGTAGAAGAAATTATGATCAAGGGAAAAATTCAATCAAAGCACATCCTTTTTTCCCCCCTTTATTCTGTGTGCTTGTTTGCTCTTGTTTGCAGATATCTCATGTTCTCTTTTGTGCAGCTCATGGAGAAACTAGTCCCTGTTGTTGAGAAGAGAAAGCCATCACGGATGCTCAGGAGAGTTCGTTCAATGCAGTGGTAATCAAATAGGGATCTTGATCAAGTATCCTGGGTTGACTGTGTGGAGGAGAACAATCTCATCAAGGAAATGTCCTCGAGAAGGAAATATATGTAATTACCTTATTGTCTGCGCAAAGCCATTCTTGACTTGTTTGGAATGAAGGTAAACCGGAGCAGCGAGTCCTTTGAGGGGCAGATGCACTGATTAGTGTTTCTCTTAGCTATACGCTTTTAGTACAGGCATTGAGCCCGTAGTTTATGCCAAAAAGGGAAACAAATAGCAGTCTAGACTACATTAATGTTAATAATATACTATATGACAAAATATAGATTAGTGAATAGTGTGTTCTTTGTGGCTTGTTGATGTCGTTGCCTGTATCACCTTCGAATTGCATTGCCGATTTGTATGCTGGTCAGTGTTTACGTTCATGAGCATTTTTCTTGGAAAAATGATTGTTTCAGCTGAAGAAATTATCAGCCTATCATTGTGGTTTGTGTGAAGCACTATTGCGAGAGCATCCAGAATGAAAGTCAAATGAGCTGCAATATCACAAAAACACAAGCATTGGGAAACCCGGGGGGGTGTTAGTCTTCCAGAGCTGGTCCGATTAGCAAGTGCTGGGTATGACAATTCAAAAACGACCTACGTCATTTTTTGTGGACATATTTGGATATTGTCTTCAGACAATTGTATCGAGTGAATCTTGCATTACTCGATGATGAGTCTTGTGTAGTGCTGCCTGCGTAATGCTCCGTTGATGTCACGAATGGGATACTCGATGATGAGTCTTGTGTAGTGCTTCTGAATTTGCACGACTGCCTGCGTAATGTCCGTTGATGTCACGAATGATTTCCCATTGAGGACGAGCTTCTTTAGGTTGAAACTGCACTCGGAGATTTCATAGACTGGGGAGGGGAGAATCATCATACATCATACATCATCATACATCATACATATAATATAAAACTGAACGGGTTAAATAGATTAATGGTGTTTTGATAAGTGATGAATTCCTATTACTTATTTTACATTTGTATCAACACTATATGATTATTCTTTATTCAATTAATTTAATCAGTATTGATTTTATTACCCATATTCAAGTGTCAATATTAGATTATTATTTGTTTATTCAATTGTTCTAATAGTTACTAATTTAAAATAGAGAAAGATATAAATATAAAATGTAATTTTAGTTATGGTAATGGATAAGATACACTTATAATAAATTGATTAGTTTGATATTCCAATTGTCATAGTTCATCATCCAAATTTGAAGAGACATTACCCCACCCCAATATTAAACATATGCATAAAATAAAAAAAATATGTATCCCATGCTAAGATGAAGTATAAAAAGGCACAAGAACAATTTATATTGGATGTTTTTTTTTAAAAAGGGGAAAATAGGTCAAAAGGTTAGTGTCAAATGCTATACATATATAAAATTGTATATTTAACTTTGAAATATGTAAATACATTTATTATACATGATTTGATTTTTTTTTTATCTTCTATTTTTCTGTTTTCAATACAAGGGTCTTTAAGTAATGATTATTTTACAAATGTAACAGGATCATTGTGCATTTATATTTAATCATGAGATTTATTTTACAAATATGTCCATAAGGACCCTAACCAAATTGTAGCATTTAGGAATTGAGACCAAACTTGCCTTATCTTCAAAATGATCCTATATCTTTTTAACAACTAACTACAAATTGATATGTTATTACATATATCAAATTACATACAATCCTTAAATGACAAGTCCTTTGATTTCAAATTTTTTATTATATGATAAATGCATTCAAATGATTCAGAGTTATATATGTATACCATTTGACACTAACCTATTCATCCTTTCCCTCTTTTTGTTCCTTTTTTTAAAACAAAAATCCAATATAAGAATTATTCTTTTATCACACTAAAAATCATGCTCAACAAAAAACATAGTTGCCAATCCAAATAATATATCAAAAATAAAATAGTTTATATAGATATTTTTCAGTATCAATTAGTGAAACATATTAGTGTTTCTAATTAAAATAAATGATAAGACTATAAACTCTTTAAAGAAAAATAATAAGATCATAAACTTTCAACACATGCTCGTACGAAGTACGGAATACACACTAGTATATATGAATAATGAATGGATTGGATGTTTGAAATTTTGAGGAATTGAAAGCTAATGCCAATTATATATGATGGAATATAGATATTCATTCCACTTCTCCATAATGATTATTAACTCTGTTATGTGACCAAATAAAATTTGTTGTATGAATGTGTTCTAACCTCTAAGAAGAAAGACCAAACCTTTCACATCGATCCTTGTTTGGTGAATGTCGCTGAAGCCGAATAATATCAAAGATTTGTGCTTATCAAGTCTTGTTAAGTTTTACATTTTTGGAGGATATGAGCTTTCCATACTGATAAGTAATTTACGTATTGATCACTGCCTATGGCTAGGGTGATACTTGTTCCATATGGAGTCGCTCATGGAAGGCTTCAACCATCTTTCTGAGTTCTCAGGTTTGTCCACAAACTTAGCCGAATTTGAAACATAGTGTGAAGCGTATGGTTCTGATCAAAAGGATGGGCATGGAGGGACATTGATAGATAATGTTACAAAAAGAATGAAAACCATCATGTTTTCTATTTAGACACTTGAGGCCTGCTCATTTAAGCATTTGGTAATCGCTAACCACTCAAGATTCGTAACAGCTACCAACAGCTGGTACATAAACCCCTATAATTGCTTAATTAGCGGATATTATTTGAATAATTTTGTTGATTGGTACACTATATTACATCATAACGTAGGGTTGAGTGCACCTTTCTAATCGAACGTAGATTCTCGACTGAAATTTGAGAGTTGCTAATAACAAAACACCTTGAGATTTTGAAGTCTTGTGAAGTTGTAATTTGAAACATGTAACAGTCAAGCTAGGCAACAGCACAAAGCAAATATGGATATGAGGTTTTGACTTAGGATGTTGAACTGCGGTTTTACTTTTTCTATTGAGTTGCTCTAGATTTTCCTGCAGTTGCTATTTAGCCTCTCTTTGCCGCGGACTGTTTAGTCACTTTGATGAATACCACGTCCCATGCAATGCAACTCCATGTAGGGTCTTCACTCTTCACATTGTCATGCCATTTAAGGCAATGTTGTGCCATTTTGCTTGGGTAGGCCCTTCCCATTGTAAAGATTGGACGCACGTTGTTTAATTTGTAAATATGGGTCCTAACTCGTTTACTATATATTGGTGTCTCCGTGTATAGGAAGTCAATTGCTTACATGTGAGCCCCTCTAAACCCATAAAGTGACGATGCTGCTATGTAAGATCATGAGATCTTTCTTGTATTTGGGGTCTTTATCTCTTTGCCAACTATGTTTTATGCTCCATTCTGTTGAGGTTGAGGTGTAAGCGGTGGAGCAACATGGGGCTGGGGCAAACCATTTGTTCTTGGGCAAAGCCACCCAAGTTGATTCGTTTGGTTGGATTACCACCCTTGTAGTAGAGATGGCAATGGTTGGATTCGGGTCAGGTTTGCCTGAACCATGAATCGGGATCTATTCTCTGAACTTAGATTCAAATATATTGGTATGTGAAGATGGAACTCGGAGCTAGATGTTTTGAGTCTAGCGGATCAATAGGTCCTTAGCTGGTCTAGACCACTGTTGAGAGATAGGATAGCTCAGAATTATTATGTCATATGTTTTATTAAAATATTACGTATTTGTGGCAATAGGCAAGCTGCAAATACATTCCTTGACATGAAGAGAATACTTTGTCTTTAAGGTACAATGTCTAATAACTCAAACCCTCTCAGTTGTTTGCAACCCAAGGGAGAGAATCATTGCAAAACCGGCGGCAAGAGTTAGAGATGCAACGTCGAAGCAGGGGAAGCACAAAACTTTGGAATGAGAGAGCGAAAGCAACCGCCGATTGCCATATAGCGGGGTGACGATTGGCCAAAAGATCATATCTAATGGCTTGTGAAAAGAAGGTGACCACCAATGGCCTGCGGCACCTGAGTGAGACAGTGAGACCAAGGGACGTACTGAGGGAAGCAGCAAGACTATTGAAAACTCAAAGGCTATTAAATCACCTTAGAGGAGGGTGAATAAGGTGATGATTAAAGTTGCAAATTAATTGAAAAAGAATTGTGGAAAAGTAAATGTAGATAAGACACAAGTATTTTTTAACGATGGTAGCCTTAACCAGGCTTAGTGGCCGCCTAAAGTTCCCTAACTCTAGGATTAACCCGAATTTTTATTAGGAGGGTTGACTACATATAACTCTAGAGTACACCTACTCTAAGTTCCAAATTTCAAGTTAACATCTTCAACAACGCTTGGTAGACTTGATCTTCAACTCTAAGATCCCACCCAATTACAACTTGAACAATACAAATCAATTGAAATAAAAGCAATTTAATGCTCAATGTATGTCAATGAATGCTTGAGTGTGAGATATGCTTGTCCTTACTTTTCTATGTGTCTTCAGCCATCAATCAGCTCCTTTATTTATAGCAAACCCTTGAGAGAGCCGTTAGAAATTAGCTGTTAGAGCCATCCGAAGTTCAAGGCCTTGAAGCACAATTCAGTGTTCTTGAAAAATTTGCAACTTCAAGAAGCAAGTCCTTCCTACGGCTTTTTTTTTTTTTTTTGGTGGCTAATTTGAGATATTCTAGGAATCCTTTCAATTGCCTTCTATAATTAAAGCAAGAATCAAGTACCAAATCAATCCTTGATCCTAAAATCTTATTGGGCAAATATCAAGGTAAATCAAATTCTTGTTAGACAAATATCCCCAATAAAGTGGCATATCTTATCTAATAATCAAATATCATTAGAATCATATAATTCAAAATAATTAATATATAAAGAATATATACACAGAATTGAATTAATCAGATTTAACATATGTGTTTCACTCAAAATTAAATCAATTTTAAAGGAGTCGACAATCTTCCCCTTTTGATAAAAGACAATATTTTAACTTAATTACTCAACTACATCACCAAACCAAAATATAATCATAACCAGTCATAGCAAGTTCAAGAACTAGCATCTTTCATATTAGAAAAAGCAAATAAATCACCAAACCAAAATATAGTACTGAACTAAAATAAACCAAATGAAGCTATCACCTGATTAGCAGTACCTACCAACATCACCAAACCATGATCTGATTACCAAAGTATTCTCCCCCTTAAACTTTCATCAAAAAGTAAGGGATGACTAGAAACATGTTGGTTCATACACGTGGGATTAAAATGATTAAAACAGAACATTTAGAAACCAAAGTAAAGAGAACTGATGCTTAGATAAAATGAGGATCAGAAGAGGTCGATTGGATAATGTGATCTGCAACATTGGTAACGTGGTCCAAATCAGAGGGCTTGAAGTTGACTGCGAGCTTGACACCATGGTGAACCAAACTAGTCATGCAAATCAAGTCATCCAATTGTCTGCTAAACAACCGCATTTCAGAATGTATGAGATCCACTCTAGTCCTCAACTCGACATGATCCTCTCTCAAGCTTTCAAGGCTATCCATGAATGTAGTTAAAGAAGGATTCTCAAGGAGATGAACTTTAAGAGCAGTAGCTTCTTCAAGAGTGAGCTAAGAGGCATGCTTCCAACATCTAGCGGCTATTTTGTAGAAGCGAGTTGGCAGAAATAATTGGTATTGGCTGGGTGATATGGTCTTCTAAATTCAAAGGAATTTTGAAATAGGTGAAGATGAAGGAACTCGGCTGAAGGAGGAAAGAGAGAGAGGGAAGAGTTAATGAAGCAGTGGAACTAATCTTGAGTTTTAAAAAAAGGGGCAATTATTTACTAATATCACAAGACCCCAAATAAAATTTTCAATTTCAAATATAGTATATCAGACATGTTTAGAATACTTTTAAAAGAAAAGGAAGGTCAAATATAATTTTCAATTTTACAAGATCCCAAAAATTTGAAAAAATTTGGTGTCAAAAAACAAATCATATAAGAGATGTTGAAAAATTTTCCACGTGCTCAAAGAGTAAAGAATTAAATCAAATTTGAATAACCTTCCTTTGGGGTGAACCATTTTATTTATTTTTTATATATAATAACTTATAGTTAAGCCTTGAAATTGGAAGTTCAAGCTCATGATTCAGTCACACCAAAAATCTCTAGTTTCTGCCTACAGTTCAAGGCCTTGAACTGTGCTTTAAGGTCTTGAACGTTTAACAGTGACCAGATAACACATTATTTTAGTCTGCAAGAGCTCAAAAACACAATTAGTATTTAGAGATGGCTCCCCCTCAATTTATGCATCAATATAATTTAATCATCCCCCTTTGGGATACCAAAGTTCATCACTAGCTATCAAAACAATATATCAAACTTTTCTAACCTTGACATCGAATTTGGGTCCAATGTTGGCTGTGACCATGTTTTATGGTCTTGTCCCTTTTGGTACTCAAACTTGGATAATTTTGGTATTTGACTTTCTAAGAGGATATGAATAAGAGATATGACCCTTCCTTAGGCAATAATTACATATAGTGTGAAGTTTGTTTTTGGATGTCTCTTGAACACAGAAATTTTTATATGTTCTTTTTTATTAAAAGGGTTATATCCAATACCTTCTTTGTTGAAGGACATCCTTTGAGATCCTAATAATTTGTCAAGTTATCTTGTCCTTTAGAAAACTCCAACACCACCTTTCAAGCCCTCTATATTTGGATTGAAGCTCTTCCTTTTCTTTTTGAAGAGTTTCAATCCTTGTGTGAGATTCGTTGTTTGATTTTTGTGAAAGTTCCTTTTCAAAGGACAAATCACGAATTGTTTTCTTAAGGACTTATCTTGGACAAGTACTCATGCTCACATCGTATGCATTTAATTAAGGCTTGGGCTAATTCATCTTTAGAATATTCAAGAAAGTCAGAGCAATCTACCTTATTCGAGCTTTCATACTCAGTTTCATCCTCTTGGACTTGGTCTTCATTTACTATAAAGCATATGTTTGCTGCTTGTTCTTCATCGTCACTATCGCTTGAGTCATTGTCACTCCATGTAGCTATTATTGCTTTCTTAAATTCTTTGTTGGTCTTTTGCTTGCGTTTTTCAGCTTTCTTTTGTAAAATGGGCAATCTTTCACCAAATGCCCTAGTAAACCACAACCAAAACAAGGACCAAGATTAAATTGATTTTTATTGTTTAAGGGTTTGTTACTTTTTGAAAATTTCTCATTCTTCTTCAAGGAAGATCCCTTTTTGTAGAACTTCTTGGGATCGAATCTCTTTGGCTTGAAAATCTTCTTGATTCCTCTTGCCATCATCGCCATAGAACCTTCATCTTCTTCATTAGATTCATCTTTCGAGGAGTAGTGTTTTTCATTAGTAGTTTTAAAAGCTACTTCCTTCTTTGGCTGAGTTTCTTCTTCATCTTTTTTAAGATGAATTTCATGCGTGAGAAGTTTCTCAAGTAGCTCATCCAAGGCTATTATCTTGAGGTTTTGTGCTTCTTCAATTACGATGGCCTTGGGACCCCATTTGTTTTTGGGAAGAATCAAAAGATTTTCCTAACCATTTCCTCATTGGTGGAGGTCTTGCGAAGTGGTTTGAGGCTGGTTATGTCTGTGAATCTTGAAAACATCTCTTTGATAATCTCGTCGATTACATTTTGAATAATTCATATTGATGGACGAACATATTGATTTTTGTTTCTCTTACTTGACTCGTCCCATCATATGTTACTACTAGCTTGTCCCATATTTCTTTACTTCTTCCACATACACAAATACAATTGTATTCATTAGCATCTAATCCACAATATAGGATATGCATAGCCTTATAATTTTTGAAAGTCTTGCGAAATCTTCTTGAGTGTATTGATCTTCGGTTTTCTCGACAAGCTTTCCATCGATAGTAGTCTTAGGAATGTATGGACCTTTCGTAACAACGTTTCACAACTCATAATCTTCGGTCTTGATAAACATCTATATCAAAATTTTCCAATAAGAAAAATTAGTGCCTCTAAACAAAGGAGGTCTAATAGTGGAACAACCTTGATCATATAGCTTTCTTCGGTAGTAGCCATGATCGTTGCCCACTTAACGGTAAAGTCAAAGTGCAATGCGTCTAGCTCTGATACCAATTGAAAACTCAAAGGCTATTGAATCACTCTAGAGGGGAGTGAATAGGGCGATGATCAAAGTTGCAAATTAATTGAAAAAAATTACAAAAAAATAAATGTGGGCAAAACACGCTATTTACAGAGGTTCGGCTACGCCTAGTCCTCTACCCACAGACGCCCGTCGCCGATGGGATTTTAAAACCTTTTTCTTTTACTAGGTCGGTTGATTACACATAATTCACTAATCATATAACCTACGAGTTGATCCTACAACTCTAGGTGTCCAAATATACGTGTTGCTCCTTGACCATACTTGGGTAGTCGAGCTTCCAACTAATCAACCTAATCCAATACAAAGGAAGATAATAAGATACATTTTATAACAAGGAGTAAATAAACACAATAGATATGTCAATATAGGCTCGATTTACCAAGTTCTCTCAACGTCTTCTTCTTGATTTGCAAGTGTAGCTCTCTTTCTTTTATCTTCTTCAACTGCAAATGCCTCCCTATTTATAAGCAGTGATGTTGGAAATGTTGGAGGATTATTAGGAAGGTGACTGTTGCCTCAAAAAAGGAATGCTGATCTTCAATATCATTTCAAGGCCTTAAAGTTAAAATCTGTAACTTTGCTCAATGTTTACCCCTTGATTTCGAACTACTACTTGTCTTATTTTGAGCTAAAGATGTTGCCAAAAGGATTATCTAGAAGTTAGTTTTAGCAGCATAATCATTTAAAATATAAGCTTAAAAGATATTATCATAATTTGGCGAAGCTTAACATTTTCAAAGATATTAACATATGAAGAATCATAATATTATCTCAAGATTTAGTGTTCAAATTTGAATATAAAGATCACATATTCAAATTTGAACACTAAACTATCTCAAAGATAAAATCAATCATGTCAACATTTATTTATAATCATAACATATTTAAATAATAGAAATACTAAGGTAGGTCCAAATATAACAGGTTGATCCAAATATAATATGATAAATATACCAATAAATCAACTCATTTTTGTCTTTCATCAAAGCATATTAATAAAATATATTGTAAGTTTAAGAAAGTTAATAATCTCTCCCTTTTTGATGAAAGATAAAACCTAATAGAAATGACATATCAATATAATTTTGAATGACACACCACGAAAACTTTTCAAATACTTCTCCCATTTTTGTATTTCATCAAAAAGGTAGCATAAGAAGGAGAAAGAAAAATAAAAGCGCATAAAAAATTATGGCAAGCACGTATAACTCCCCCTTAACATGCATGCATTAATTTAAAATATAAGGAATTAAACACTAACATTTTAATCAAATAATATATCCTAACATGCATGCATTAACTTGATGTTCTCATAAGCATTACAGGAGATCAACATATAAGAGTATTAATACAACAATTCTCCCTCTTAAAGAATAAATCAAGGTTAGGACAAAATAATCAAGTAACAGAATTCTTCCCTTATAAAAATAAGCAACATCATGTATGTAAATGTTAGAGATCATAACAATTATGGACCAAAAGAAAAAGATCACATACACGATATCATCTAAGCATAAAAATAATTGTATGTCATAATAGCATAAAATATAATGGAATATTAATCATGCTTACATTCCAAAGATAGTTAAGCAAATTAAACTTCAAAATTTTGAAATTAAAATGCCACAAATAGGAAGTAGATCATACAAAGTAACATCGCCTTATGTTTAGTAAGAATCCAAATAGTACCACTATTCAATATGTTTGACATAAAAGTTCAAGCCCTTGAATTTCAGTTATTTATAGGCAGTAACATCCTAGGTTCTGCCTAATTTTCAAGTCCTTGAACTATATTTCAGGGCTTTAAAATCTGGGTAATGACAAAATAAGTGGACTTACCTTATTTTTACTTTTGACAAACCATAACTTACCACATCGCATTGCGAAGCTCCACCCATTTCTTGTCCACTTGAATTTTCAAGAGGATTAAATGCAATTGAAAATTCATTAGTAGTACCTAAATGATGAGTTAATAACTTCCCACAATTCAAAAATAAAGCGCTTCGATCAAATTTTGATACCCTTTTTTTTCTTGGGTTCAAAATTGTTAGAAGTAAGAAGTATTAATGAGGTAAAATTTTTCTTTCCCGCAATCTTGACACATTTTCTTAATTTAATACCACAATCAAGAATTTTTGAAAGTTGAAAATTTGGTGTGGCATTTAAATCATCAAAAATGTAACAGCTTGGAGATAAAATATTATTTGAAAATTCAAGCATAGATTTTACCTTACACTTACCACTTCGAAGAATACATGAATAACAAGAATCTTTATTTTTCGCATCATTTTCAAGCAACTCCTCAATTCACGCATGCTTCCCATCATTATGTATAAAGCCTTGAATTTTATCACCACTTTTATATTCTTGCTCATCATCTAGTTGATGATCCTCCACTTGCTTAACATTTCCAACCATTACCATTTCATCTTGTGCTACAAATTTGCTTAACACCAAATTTATGTTAATATCATACAAATAATGAAGAGTCTCCTAAATCTCCTTGGCACTATCACAATGTGAAATAAACTAATAAATATCAATGGCAAGAGTCCAATATTAAATGTTTAGAAATTTAAAATTTTGAAACATACGCTTGTAATCATCCTCAATATATTCATCTTCTGATTTCTCAATAATTATTGGACCTTTGACCATGATCTTCCAAAGATCGAAACCCTTGTACTTGATATAAAGTTCCATTGTACTGTCACAAAAAATAGTTAGTACTTTCAAAAAGCCGAGGACAATCATAGTCAAAATCATAACTAGTGATGGGAATGAACTGTTAGACGGTAAAGTCTTAAAAAAATAATACTAGCTTTGATAACAATTGCTGGCCTCATTTGGCTAGTCAAATCACCCTAGAGGTGGTGAATAAGGTGAAAATCGAAATCACAAAATAATTGAAATAGAATATGCAGAAAAATAAATGTGGACAAAACGCGCCATTTATAGAGGTTCGGCCACCCCTAGTCCTCTACCCACGGACGCCCCTCGCCGGTGGAATTTAGAACATTTTTTCTTTTATTAGGTCGGTTGATTACACATAATTCACTAATCGTACAACCTATGAGTTGGCCTAACAACTGTAGGTGTCCCAATATGCATTGCTCCGGAACCGTACTTAGGTAGTTGGCCCTCTGACTAATAAACCCAGTCCAATATAAAGAAAGATAACAAGATACACTTCATTACAAGGAGTAAATAAACACAATAGGTATGTCAATATAGGCTCAATATATCAAGTTCTCTCAACGTCTCCTTCTTAATTTGCAAGTATAGCTCTCGTTCTTCTATCTTCTTCAACAGGAAATGCTTTTCTATTTATAGGCAATGATGTTGGAGATATTGGAGGATTGTTAGGAAGGTGACTGTTGCATAAAAAAAAGAAGGTTGATCTTCAATATCATTTGGAAGCCTTGAAGTCCGTATTTCAAGCTCTTGGAATCTGCATTTTTGCTCAATGTTTAGCCCTTGACTTCCACCAGCTACTTGCCTTATTTTGAGTTGAAGATGTTACCAAAAAGATTATTTAGAAGCTTATTTTTAGCAGCACAATCTTTCAAAATATAAGCTCAAAAAGTATTATCATAATTAGGCAAATCTTGACAATTTTAAAGATATTGACATATAAAGAATCATAATATTATCTCAAGATATAGTGTTCAAATTTGAATATAAAGATTACATATTCAAATTTAAATACTAGAGTATCTCAAAGATAAAATCAATCATGTCAATACGTACTTATAATTATCATATATTTAAATAATAGAAAAACTAAGATAGGTCCAAATATAACATGATAAATATACCAATAGGCCAACTCATTTTTATCTTTCATCGAAACATAATAATAAAATATATTGTATGTCTAAGAAAGCTAATAGCAATCAATAAAATATAGTTTTGTAAATTAATTGAAACAAGCTAGACACTCACGAATTAAGTAACACATACATGGTTTGACTTGATATGCCCTTTTTAGTTTTATGCAAAATTATCTTATTCATGGATCTAATTAATATCGTTCAACTTTGATAAGGATGAGCAATGCTCTTTACGAATGTAAGCCAATTAAAACCCAAGTTTATGCATGTTGGTTCGTTCACGACGATTAGCAGCCCCACGATTGAATTTTGCGTGCCAAAATTCTATCTGCATGATCTTGGATCTCCCTCCAGGCAGATAACACATGGCGGGTTTGGGTCAAGGTGGAGCCCACAGCGAATCGAAGCACAAAAATACCCTCAATAAGGATGTTCGTCATGTGGATGCGACCGGCTGAATTGATGGACTCAAGGAGGTCCGCATTGAGCTCGTTGAGTGACTCCTCCTCAAGGAGCTTTGGTTCGTGACGTACCACCGCGAAAGGGAAGAGCCTAAAGCATACTAAGGCAAAATTCCTAGGGACTACAATCTCGAACCTCCTATCCGTCACCACCATCTCCTCGAAATCGGCTGCCATGTGGATGTGACTCCTGAGGAAGCTCCGGAGATAATTGACTCCATAGCTGCGAACCACGAGCCACATCTTTAGGGATCGAAATCTCCGGCTTAGAGCAATCTGCCAGTCTTTGTAGTCCACCACTTGTTGGGACTCGGTTGCCTTATTCTTCAAGAACTCACGGTTAGATGACAATGTCTTGGTTAGGGCACTCGAGTCCTTGACCCAAACACAACAACAATCCAGTGCGGCTAGGAGCCACTTGTGTGCATTGAAACTAAATGAATCGATGCTCTCAGCGCCGTTGATAACATGCCTAAATTCCGGACATATGCATATGCTTCCGGCATAGGCCGCATCAACGTGGACCCACATGTTATACTCTTTAGCCACTTCACTGAGCTCGGCTATGGGGTCCACCGCAGATGTAGATGTAGTACCTACATTGGCACAAAGAAAGAGCGGAATCAAACCCTTCTTTACAACCGAATGGATTGCGGCTCTTAGGGCCTCTGGTTGTAATGCAAAGGCATGAGCTCTTGTGGTCTTGACATTGCGGAAGTTATTAGGTGAAATCCCGGCTATCTTGGCGGACTTGAAGCAGGAAGAATGGGTTTGATCCGAGCCATATATAAACAAGCTTGTTAATATTATCACGCCCAATTTGGTTTAGGACTCGATCTCTAGCCGCGGTTATGGTGGTGATCAAGGCCTCACACGTAGTTCCCATCATAACCCCACCGCCACCTTGGCCTTCCGAGAAAGTGAAGGACTTGGGCAAGTTGAGCATATTGGCTAGCCAATCCATGACAATGCTCTCCAACTCAGTGGCCGCAGGTGAGGAGATCCAATGGAACCCCACCACACCGAACCCTGCGGCTAGGGTTTCACCCAACACCCCAGCTATACTTGTACTGCATGGGTAGTAAGCATAGTGGTTAGGACTTTGCCAATGGCTTAGGCCTGGGATGATATCATTGTGTATGTCTCTGAGGATGGTTTCGATGGGCTCCGGATCATCCGGAGCAAACCTTGGCAACGTATTCTGAAGATAGCCTGGCTCAACCTGACTTCTAACGGGATACTTCTCAATGCTCTTATAATACTCTGTAAGAAAGTCTATGACCATGTAACCTTGCCTAAGAAACTCTTCTGGGTCCAAGGGATTAAGGGTGAGGGTTGATGGCTTGTGTTTGATATCATGACTCATTGAGAAATGGGAAACAAAATCAACAACACTCT
>NCQT01079374.1:15667-25751 GCA_002740465.1 Stenocereus thurberi | reverse complement strand
ATTTCCCATATTAAAATTTAAATCTCACCATCTTTTCCTAGGAAACGTCCTAAATGGAGTCGCTACTGTAAGGAACACGACCCCGGGGAACCTATCTCATGTGCCCTCTTCCATAAATGGAAGAACTCATTCGCTAGGTGTTTTATTTTGAACTTAAACAATATATTTTTTTCAACAGAAGGGGGAGGTTGTAGCAAACTGCGGGTTTCCTAGCCCAAAGCCTAGTCTAGCTCCATTACTAGATCCTAGCAGTAACTACTTCCTAGCCTAAGAATTCAACCTGTAGGTCTGATCTAGGAACCGAACCGGGTTCCTAGGCCAAAATTGAGCCCTAATTAAAGTGCAGATAGTTTTATGGTCAAGATCCCCAAATCGTTCTACTATTTTAAAAAAAGAATAAAGAGAAATAAATCAAAAAACATAAGGAAAGTATGAAATTTTCATCAATAGAGTTGCCAATGAGTTTTAAGGAAAACGTATCAACTAAATCTAATCTTTGAAGTGAACCATGCTCGACTTGGATAGCCGAAGTGGACAACGAAAGGGACAGCTAGATTGCTTCAAAAATGCTTCCGAAAGGCCCCCAAGCAATCCCTAGTGTAGGGACCATCTTGACTTCATAGGCTCAAACCAAGGATCTAGTGTAATAGCCATGCATAATTGACCTATTAGCTTGGGGTTTTGGTTGGCGTCTATGATAAGGGTGATGAATTTTGGGTCGACTGACGATTCAAGTCAGTTAATCCAATTAATTTTATTAGGTTTGTTGTGTTCGCTACTTGAACGTGATAGTTCAAGTGAATTAATTTTTGTGAGTTTCTTATGTTCCTTGCCAGAACTGCTTAAATTGAAGTGGGTATTAGAAGCTAAGCTGATCAGTCGAGAGTTGACCATTCAACCCAGTCAAACCATTAGGACCCAAGTCAAAATTCCTTTTTTCAAAAAAAAGAAGAATGAAATGGAAAAAAGAGGGTCAAGCCCCTTTCTCTTACGTGACAGCTAGATGAGGGGGCTTCTGTTCTTCCCTAGCTTCTACCCCAGTCGGCAAGAGAGAGATAGGGGGGATAGAGATTGAGGGAAAGCGAGCCGAGAGAGAGGGCGAAGAGGAGGTAGTGACGCTAGACGGCCACCCAATAGCGGCGAGTCACGTGGGTTGCCACCGACCTATGTGCAGGTAGTGCAAAGGAGAGGACGCCACAGAGGACTAGAGTCACAAAGGGCTGCCCGGTTGTTCTGACGGCTTGATGGTTGTTCTCGTTGTTTAGCTATGGCAGTTTGGAGGGGGAGCAGTGGGTATCACGTTAGGAGAAAAAGAATGAACCAACTGCATGTAAAGACCAACCCAAACCAAACCCTAAGTTAGTTCAAATCAAGGTGGGTGGTTCTTGATCTCCTAAATTATTATTAATTTGCAAAGTTTTTGTATTGTTCGTGTGCTTGATTCAATTGTGGTGATGAAATTTGAATGAGTAGAGAGCTATGGTAGGATGTGGATTGCTTGGGTTTAATTGAAACCTTCGAGGTTGAAACAGTGTTAATTTTGAGGATTCTTATGGCCAGTGTGGTGAAGAGGGAGTTCAGGTGTGCGCATNNATTGATATTACTATGATGTTGCGGTATATCGGAGATCGTGTTCGTGTGCCCAATTTGTGGTCTGTTTCATGCCCACTAAACGCCAGGTCATGTTGTGACATTATGCTATTCATTGTTGAGCCCTATTTTATTCATCATTTGCTAATTGTTCTTCATTGTAGTTACTATACGAAACCTCCTCGTGGGTCTTGTTTCAATTTAGGCAATGGTCGTTACCGTAGGCAAACAGTAGTATAAGGTGAATTGGTATAGGACTCCAGGTTATACCAAGCCCGCATATGCTCCATGTTTGTTTACGATTTAAGTGGGGGAAATAGGAGGCCAGCTGAAGGATTCTTTATTCGAATTCATAGCGAAATAGGTTCCTAAATCAGGCAGTGGCTACGTTCCACTTAACTTAGCTAGGCTTCTTACTATGATTTGTTATGACTAGGGTTTTGAGTCATTGCCGCACCCCGAGTCAAGAATGATGAAAAAGTTCATTAATGGTTTAGTTGAACCGTTTAGTTTGGAGATTTAGGCAGTGTGCATTGAGGACTTGTGATGTAAGCTTCATTTAGGTCAAACTTTTCCCTAGGTTTTTCTCCAATAGATTTACTATTGCCAAATTTTTGACAAGTACGTATGGTATAACCTATACCATGACATTTACTATAAGCACGAGATTTTTTCCCTTTGGGTGCCCCTTTTGAAATCAAAACCTGAGGATCTTTTATTCTCATACTTGCATCATTTATGCCACCTTGTTTTTCATGTGCAAAACCGTCTTTATTGAGCTGAATTTGTTGCTGGGCCTCAATAGTCCACCTTCGAAGAATTATATCACTTGAAATCTCTTTCACATTGCACATTTCATGACTGCAAACATGTGGCGATAAGAAAAACCTACTGATTCCAACTTCATGCAATAACAACACATTATACTATGTGTATCATGCCTAATCACTATATACTAAATTTGCTCACGTTCAATGTCTTGTAACCAATAGAAAATGGGTACATTGAAACCCTTAACTTTTTTTTCCTCACCCTTTACCACATACCTTGACTCAAAAGTCATCTCTTTACGTAAGAGATTATGCTTGAATTGAAATGTTTCTTTCACTAAATAACACTTATGAGGTTAAGACCTTGAAAGCTTGTTTTAAGGTTCTCCTTATTGAGAATCTCTTTAGGTTTTTTGAATTGGGTCAATAAGTGGCAAACCATTTTTTTTTTTTGGCATAAAAGCCTACCATTGGGATTACTTAAGAGGTTGGTGGGTGGAGGTTTTCTTTGAGAAATTTTTCTTCTTATGTTCCTCCACTATCCAATGATGTGTAAGAAACTTTAGATTACCTACCAGAGGTATGCTGTGTAACGCCCCCAAAATGCTGATGACATGATTTACGAAAAATTACAGTAGAAGACTTAATGATAGAAGGCGCTACCGCCGTCTTGATAAGGACAAGGCTCACTGAAACCATTTAATCTTACAACGCGTGTTCAAATCACTATATCTATTAAACTGAAAGACTCCAAGACCAAAGCCCATAATAGTTCAACTTCAATATAATCGACTTAATCATACCATGAGCTAACTCACATTCCACACTATACAAGTACATTGAATATAGACCCAACTCAACCCTGAGGTCGATCCCAACATTCATGTTATGCTGAATCTACTGTGAGCATCTGATGACTTCCAAAAATGCTCGTAAATGGAGAAACATGTGATGCTTCATCACCTAAAATGAAAAACATGAAAACAATTTGAAAATGTGAGCTAAAACTTAGTATATGCATTTCTGTATTGTAAAATTAGCATAGAAACACTGTTAATGGGTACCCGCCTTTGCAATTCATTTAGTTCGCAATAACAATGAAAATGAAAGTAATATAAAACTGAATTGCTCATTATTATATAGATGTGAACCCCTTGCAATGATATGATCTATACATAGGTGTACACCTGCCAATTCGATCAAGAGTTGGCCTGAAGTCGCTCGGGTAAATGATAGGCTGACCCCCTATAGATGATAACTAACGGGGTCACAAGCTAAATGACAAATCACCGTATAAACTGATTCATTGATAAACTCATTAAAAGTTCTCACTTGATAAACATGGTCTGCTTTCTGAAGATACAGGTAATGGACGTACCTTAAGTCTTTAAAAAATGTCATCTGACTTGATAAATGTCATCTGTTTCATAAATGTCATCTGACTTCATAAATATGTTCTGGCTTGATAACACTTATAAATAACGGGGAACGATAACTAGGGCTCGACTCTATTTCATAAATGTCATTATAGGTATGTATAGTCAGTAAATGATCCTTATTCACATAATTGAGTAAGTAAAAGTATGCGTAATAGAAATTGAGTAATTAAATTGTATACATAACTTGGGTATTTCAATATAACTTCATAACTGAATTAATGAAAGTAATTAAATTCGATATAAAGAAAATTAAAGTAAAATAGACCACAATGAGATAAATGAGATTACAAAGGAAAAGGCCCTGATGGTGACAAATGGGATAGTAGTTTTGCCCTTTTCTGAAATAGATTGCTGATACGGGCTTAAAGTTCATTGATGTATAGCTTCGTTTATGATAACAGCGAGTATACTAGATTGGTTTGATAAATACATTTGATACATTCTGAATTGAGTAATTAATAGAGGTTTGAGGTCAAAAGAGATATATCTTGATTCAAAATAGCATAAACTGCAATAACTTGATCTGATAAATATGGTTTCTAACTCAAAAATTCTCCCCACTTCTCATATTTCATTCACAATAGCATTAAATGTAGTTTTCCACCCCAAATGAGTCATTGGAAACCATAGAAGCTATTAAACTCACTAAACTTGATATTTTCTTGTAAAATCTATAATTGATTCAAAACTCATAAACAAACTCCCAAATTGTATACTTGTCCTCTTCTTTCTTATTAATCAAGCTAAAAGCTCTATGAAAGTCCATGAATATTCATTTCCCCCTCAAAAGACTTTACTTTGCCCAAATACGCAAAATGAGTGCATGATCAATCTCACTCAATCTTTATTATTGCTCTTTACACAATTACTCAAATTGCTTTCAAAAATCAACAAACTCAAAATACTCAACCAAAATTCGTGAAATCTTTGAGGAAATTTGAAAATAATATGGGCAATCTATAATAAAATCTTCAGAATTTTCCACCAAGTATGCACTGCACAGAAACTACAATACCAGCCCAATTTGCACCAAAGCAGGTCAGTTCACTTCAAAAATTCATGACTTTCATCCTTGACCTCAAATAGAGACCTAACACCCCAATATGGAAAGATTAAGAAGTCCTGAAAAACTTTCATTTGCAATACAAAAGATGGTTCCCACCATAGGGTTCCCAAAGTGGGATTAGAACACAAGTGTGTTAGTTTTGATCGAACCTATGCAGTCCTAGAAAACAGCCATAACTTTTTCCACAGAACTCAGATTAAGGCGACTCAAAAGGAATTTGAAAGCTAACACACTGGCCTATCTATCCACTGAAAATCATATTTTTTCAATAGAATGATCATTACTAGTTTATTCTCAAAATCACCCCTGTTTTTAGTTATTTTCATCCCTCACTGTTTTTACTTTCTCATCTTTTTTCACATAAATCCTCACCTGTAATCATTCCAAATCACCAGAAATATCATCATAATCATCAATAAGACTAAAGACTACAAAATCATATACAAAATAATACAAATCCATCACTTGACTTAAGGTAACTTGATCATGACAAACCCTAAGCTTAACACGCTTCAAGCTACCTTAAGGTTAGGGTTTGTCATGATAAGACCTACTTTGATCATGACCTACTTTGATCATGATAAGACCTTAACTTGATCATGACAAACCCCAAAATCAATAAAATTTTCATGATAAGACCTACTTTGATGTCAAGAGCATGAATCATAACTAAAACAACATAATTCACAACATTAAATCCACTTTTTGTATCAAAGATCACAACAAGCAAGTAAAACAAGCTCACAACTCATACTTGCTTAATTTCAAGTCACTTGATTAGGTTCGTGATCAAATACCCATAACTCAAAATATCTCCAAACACAATAAAAATTGCATAATAACTATCAATTTGATCATATAAACAACAATCATAACTAAAACAACTCCAAAACCTCAAAATAGAACAAGTTAGAATTTTGGGTATACCTTACTTTAGGCTTGAATTACAGGGAGGAGGGAGCTGTTTTGAGTGATTTTGGTGGTTGGACATGATAGCTGGCAGCAAAGGGAAGTCGGGGCAGCCAAGAGGTGGCCGAAAAGTGGCCGGAAAGCACCAAAAATGGCGGCACAAATGGCAGCAGCTGCTACCTTCTGTTTCTTGTAGAGAGAGTGAGGTAGAGAGAGAAAAGAGAGAAGAGGAATGTGTGTGTGTGTGTGTGAGTGTTTTACTTGGTTAAGAATGAATGGAAAATTACTTGGCTGATTTTTAAGCCTCTAAAAATCTCTTTTTTCTAATTGAAGCTAGGCACAAATGATAGTAATTAACTTAATTTAATTGCACCAATGTTTTCGGGCCAAATTTGAGCCCAATGGAATGGGGCCATAAATTGGGCCCAATGAATAGGGCCAAAATAAATGAATTCGGGCCTAACTTTTTGCATAGCTAAAACTCAAAATTTGTGGTGTTATGGAAAATAATTTAATGCTCAATCATATTTATCGAGGCCTACTATCGGTTCACCTGAAATTTAATCAATCACTGAAACTTGAATTACAAAATTGGACCCAAATGAAATATCCTCCAACCGGATGATTAAATACGATAGATGAAAGCAGAAAATTTAAATGATATAAGGTAATTCGGTAAATATATAAACTGAGTATAATTGAATTAATAAACATGATTTGGTTAAACAAATAACCATGAGTGATTAAATCAATAAGCATGATTAATTAAATTAATAAACATGATTTATTAAATCAATAAACATAATTAATTAAATAAATAAATATGATTCAAATAAATAAATATCGGTTAGGGTTGGGTTATTACAGCGCTCTACTCTTAAAGAGTTTCGTCCTAGAAACTTATGATTTTGATCATGTATGCAATGCCACCTCAAGTATGAAACGTTGGTTTTCACTGCTTCCTTCGAAAAATGTATGATTAGTCGAAAGTGCATAGCTGCTTAATCCTGTGGTCGAGTATCTAGATCCTCAGTGACTTCAGTGACTGGATTACTTTGGTTCAAAATTGATATTTCCTTCAAAACAAAAAAAACTTGTTACTGCAAAGGAGGTACTCTACTCTACTGTTTCTGTATCTTGACCACTAATAAGCATGGAAACCATTGCATTCCTAATAAGTACTCTGATACTGACTCATAAAGACCAATGTAACGAGGACTCAAATATCTTTGATATCCAATCTCTTGACACCTTTGACTAGAGAAGCCCTTTGGAATACTTTATATCTCATCTGAACTTTGATTGTCTCCTTCTTTGGTCAAAATGACCATATGACTCTTGTGTAGTCCTTGTGTCACCTTAGCATGTACTTGAACTGTCTCATTATTCTCGATACTTCTTCTAGCTTACTCTAATACCACTAGACATTGTTTGATATTATGCCCTTATCAAAAAGTCCTCATCTAATATTCTTAATGCACCACATGATCTTCCCTCATCAGACCAGTCTAAGATCTTCTCTAAGTCCGAATTAGACGCTAGAATAAACATGATCAGAGACGAAAATGATGGAATTGTTAGTCAAGGGAGTCTTCAGGAACAAAAGAAATAAACAATGAGACTAGAAAAAATTTATAAATGACGGATTAACATGGGTTGGTTAGAATAAAGATAACCAGAAGTGTATCATGAATTCTGAAATATAATGCCACAAGAATTGCGGTTTATAAATATGGAACATAAAGGGTCCAATAAATAATCAGCCAAGGAGAAAGATGACCCAGTTATACTCGGGTTTAACTGATGAATTGAAAACAAGATGACAAGCAATAGAGCTTCAATTAGGAAACTTTATAGCCACAAGCAACAAGATAAGTGCAATAGATAGATGGGACAAGCAATGTGTAATAAATAGACAGATAGATTGGATTAGCAAAGTATCAGCAAAGTAAAATAGATAGACAAATAGATTGGAAAAGCAAAGTGTAATGGATAGATAAATGGATTGAACGAGCAAAGTGCCAATGGATAGATAAATAGATTGAACAAGCTACAATAGGAACATGCCTTTACGCATATGAAGCCAATTCAAGTACAACAATAAGATTAAATATTTTCAGAAGTTTATTTATCAGAATGTAAGATATATGTGTAGGAGTTGAAGTTCAAAATAAAGAGAGTAAGGGGATTATGACAATCACAATTACCCATACCAATAAGAGTTGAATTACACTATGAATTTAGAACAAGTTATACGAGCTTATCATTATGAATAAATGAGATGTAAGGTAGATGTGTGAATCGACTCTCAACAGAATGAACTACAACTCATGATCATGAAATAAAGATGGTGAATGTCGAGAGTACTGGAATGTTAACAACCATATAAAGTTGAATAAAATGGTGTTGCACATTTAACAATAGGTTTCCAAAGACATGGAAGTCGAGTTGAAATCCAAGGTAGATCAAACAATATTGAATAATATCAAATTTTGAAGATAAGACAACCAAATAATTACAAGAATTACTATAGATGGGTATTCTTACAAAAGATAAACTGTGGTTGCATGGTTTAGGTGTGATATCCAGACCTCAATCATTCTTGAAAAAGATATCTGTTGTTGGCAGCTGATCCCATAAATCATCTATTCAAGGCATAGGGCACTTGTTTTTTTATAGTGATCTTGTTCAACTCTTTGTACACAGTACATAACCATAAGATTCCGCCTTCCTTCTTCATACATATAAAACTCGGGTTTCCCATGGTGACACACATAGTCCAATAACTCCCTTCAGTAACAAGTTATCTTACTAAATCTTTAGTTCTTTGAACTCTGCTAGGGGTCATATGATAGGAGCTCTACAAATGGATTGAGTACCTAGAACTAGGTTGAGGTCAAAATTAATGTTTCTTGGGGAAAAACAGTCCTAAAAATCCTCAGATTAAACATCTCTAAATTCACAAAATGTAATGATGGATAAGTATATACCGAGTGTGGTTGGTATATCACTAATATTCAATGCATTACTGACACGATAACTCACTTACTTACACAGTGTAATTAGGGCGAAAATAGGGTTTTTCTTCCCTCGGTCCATAGAAACACACGTCCAGTGTTTCCTCATTTCTTAAGCTAACCTTAAGATCTTTACAAGTCATCTTCTATAAGTACACAGTCAGTTCATCCCCATAAAAATAACAAGGTCTGCCAATCAAACTGAATGGAATGCCCAATGAATATGATTCCAGCAATACCAATAGAGGTATATTTATAAAAGATAACACATTCAACCGCCTACCGGTCTCAGTAAATTTAAATGACAAGGGAATAATCTAAAGTGTAAAGAGATGTTACCACACCTTGAACTCTTATGAAGATATTTCTTTATTGGTTATAAAGGACCAACATGTAAGCTAAATGAATGAAAGGATAAGGAATCGTAATGAAAGAGGTAAGATATATAAATGACCTACATGTACAGGATATGTAATTTATTTATGATGGTCATGATAGTAAAGTACATGAACGATGTTATGAAGTTGAGAGGGAGTATTAAGTATTGGAGGTGAAGAAATCTAACAGATTACCAAAGAGGCATTTGAAAAGTCATACGGTACTAGTACGTGAGTAAAATGACGAAGATGGAAGGTTAACACCGCCAGAAGGAAAATTTTATTGATCTGGTGTTTGCAAGACCAATACGTTAAGATGAAGGAGTCACTATTATGATTGAACATGATGGCATCCATCAATAATACATTTTGCAGTAAATAGAAGTCTTGGGTAGGCCTATAAACTCCAAAACTGCTGGCAGATGGAAATAGCACAAATTGTTGTTTATCATTAATAAGATAGGCTGTACTAATAAGAAAGGATTACCAAAATAACTTGAGTAACGACATGCAATCACAGCCATAGAGTAGCATGTTAATATGATATTATGGTGCTATGGAAACATGAACAATATGGATAGATTCAATTGTTGAAAAGGCGCTCAATCACTGGGTTTGAAGCAACAAAGGCTTTGCAAGCAATAAATGAATAGTGCCCAAAAAGAAGCAGGGAGTTAAAGTATGTGACAGTAAAAATATTGACATAGTGGTGACTGAACTGTAAGCAGAATGGATCAAATATGCTTAGGAAGAACTGCAAATCACACAGTAACGCACACCGGGGTCATTATAGGCTCCATTATAGAAAAAGAGAATTAAACGATAGAAGCTAAAAGTCTCATATTTCATTCACAAGTCCATTAAACATAGTTTTCCACCCCAAATGAGTCATTGAAAACCATAAAAGCTATTCAAC
>NCQT01079374.1:0-13252 GCA_002740465.1 Stenocereus thurberi | reverse complement strand
CTTGTCCTTCTAATGAGGAAGTTGAGGCATTCTACCGATACATCTAGCTGTACTAGGCCTTCAACTCTTTCCCCTGTCACTTTTCCAAGCTCCTCACCTAAGGGCTTATAATCTTTAGAAGACGTAAAACAAAGTTGGGGTTTGGTATTGAATGCCTGTTAAGGTAGCCTGGATTAAGGTGCCATCTAGGGTTCCACTGAGATAGAGCTTTATGAGACAGATGAAGGTGGTATTAATACCCTGGATGCTGAAGTATACAAGATAGCCCTTTCCTAGAAAGGGACGACTGTAGTGGAACCGAAATGTGGTGATGATTCTAATTTATCTTAGCTTTCTATGATTGTAATTTTGAATTTTGACCTTTTGTACAATATTAGTGTATGAAATCCCATTGTGATTTAGGATACTTTTGCACTTTTACCGCCTTTTTGATAAATGGTGGAATTTAATGTCTGAGAATTACATGTGAATTTTGAGCGACACTTTAACATTTAATGTTGTTTCTAGTTTTCTTCTGCCTAATTTGGGCCTTCAGCCTTTATTGACCCCTGACTCTATTTTTCTAGTCCGTTTAAGAACGAATTATGACTATATAAAGTTATTTTAAGTGGACGATTAGGGTTTTTACCCATCCATTTTTACCTTTTTAAGTTCTCTTACTCTCTTTAGAAGGATTTTTTTCCAGTTAGTACTGGAACTCTATAAGGTTGGGTTATGCTAATGTACTCCCAATGGCATAACCAACATCATTGCCCACAACTTCTTTTTTTGTCTCGTTTATAAGAGAAAGGCTTGTGTAGATGGGTTCATACAGCTTCACCGCTTCAAATTTCCCCAATGGTTATATACTTTAGGCTATAAGCGATAGGACTATCCTCCCTGACAAAACTTTTAGGAACAAGCATTGGAATGGGGGCTTGGGTGCATGTCAAGGATTTCTATAGAAGGTAGAAGTCTCCTATTGTTGGCACATTAAGCACCAACTATATTACTTATTTAGGGCCATCAAAAAGAGACTTTCTCTTAAACTAGAGGTAATTTAAGATAAAATTGCCACGTAGAGGCCGTACGTGGGTGACCTCAAGGTAGAGAGGGTCGTCAACCTTCAAAGCTGCTCATAAATCTTTGGTAATCTCATTGCGTTCTTATAACCTTTTATGTTTATGACTTATTTTGCTTACACTCTTATTTCTTTCTTAGTGTAAACTTGTACTAACTACCTTGAGCTCCTCAATGCAAGAGGAGAACATTCAGGAAGAGAAATATGGGAAGAAGAAGGTTACGCCTTTCACAAGCAAGTCCCTTCAAAACTCAAGGAATAATTGGAGGAGCAGATGAAGACTAAGGAGAGGGAGGTAAAACAAAGTCAAGTCATGAAGGAATAGGCGAATCTCCCTACTATCAATAATGAAGGAGAACTCAGCATTAACTACCCTCAACTTAGTAAGGATGAGTTAGTAGTGGAATGTCGTCTTCATGATGCAAAGGCTAGTACAACTAAGAGCAAGCCCTCTGAAGGTACGAAAAGTGGTTTTCCTATTTATAGAAAGAAGACAACAACCAAGAAATCTCAAACTCCTTTGGTGGGAGTTGAGGACACTTCCTATCCACAGGTAGATTTAATAAAACCCAATGATTGTGACTCCCATTAACACCTTTTCCCACGCTACTTGAGGTGAACTGAGGAAATTAGCGGTGTTTCTTCTAGGATTAGTGATGATACGAGGAGAATTGCTTGTGACGCCTTTTTAAACATTGCTGAGGGTTCTCCCAAGGGCCATTTCCTTAATACAAACATTAAGAATCCTTTCTCTTCCAAAGGCTTTCCTAGCCCCTCCAAATAGCTTGCCGCAAGAGAATGGAAGAACAAGAGGCTAAATGAAATTTTCTCTTTCAAGGCTATCAGTCGCNCACTACCTACTCGATCCAAAAGAAGAAAAAAGGTAGTACCTCCCCTAGAAATTAAACTTCCTCACCCAGTAATGTCCTAAGGGAATCCCTAAGACAAGGGGTTGTTAGTTTTGAAGGATCACCTGAATAGGCAAGAGACCTGAGAAACATTTTTGAAGAACTTATAGGATCATAACTCCCTTTCTTTGCCTTTAAGCTCCATGTTGTTCTTTGGAAGTTATAGGCCCATCCTCTTGCCCCTTTTCGTGAGTTAAAGTGTATCAAGGCTAAGAATACCCTTTTCATAGCCCACTCAGAGAAGAATATAGGCCAAGAATAAGGATTTGAAGATAAAGCCAAAGACGGAGCCAGAGATGCTCATTTCTATGAGGATGTAAACTAGAGTAGGTAGAAACTTAAGTGAGTGGAAAAACGTCAACCTGTAGCAAGACTAATTAATCAATCTTGTAAATTTTTAAAAGTTGTATTATGTTTTTATTCTTTTATAAAGATTCCTGAGTTTGAGTATTGTGTGTATTTTACTTAGCTGAATTTCATTCTTCTTAAATCCCTATCCAATTTTATTATATTTCTTAAGCCACCTTTGAAAATCAAAAGAAATTCCTTAATTGAATTCTATTACCTCAGTAGGCAATTTAATATACTTTTCCATTGAATTACATTATTCACACTTTAAATTAAAATTATGCACAATACAAAGTTAAATATAAGCAAATGTATAAGAAATTTATTAATATTTCTAGAATTTAAGATATTAGTCCCTAGGAGTTACAAAGTTTTTAGCCTGGTTGTAGAATTGCTTATATGGAAATAGAAACTAAAAACATCCTATAGTAAAAATCTATAAATATGAGTGTATTTGGGACAACTTTGCACCTTAACACGAGAAGTTTGTAGGTGCTTGGAAAGATTTGTTCTTTGATACTGTGTGGTCCTTCCTAGTTTGGCCCCAACTTTCGTGATTAGTTTTCAACTGCTTCCGTACTCATTAGGACTAAGTCCCCAGGTCTTAGAAGTCAATGAATTACCCTCATATTATAGGCGTTGGTGATACTTGCATTATATAGTTTTGTTCTCACAGCAACTTCTTCGCTTAATCCCGATAATAAATATAGGGCTTTAACTTGCGCGCTTTCATTATGTGCTAGCTCGTACCCTTATACCCTTAGATTGGTTATACCAACTTCTATACGTATCAAGGTTTCTAAACTATATGTAAGAATGGTGTGTGGCCAGTGTATGTCTTGACAGTTGTCCTTAAGGACTATAGGATGCCTGGTAGCTCATCTATGCATGCTCTCTTAGCTCCTTTAGTTTCCTTGCTTAAGGCCTGAATTATTTGTTTGTCAATAGCTTTTACTTATAAATTGGTCTGAGATCTGAAAACTGAAGTGTTGTAGATAGTGATTTCTAACCATATGCAGTATTCCTTAGTGCTTTGGCTAATGAATTGCCTTCCATTTTGCATAGTAATAGATCTAGCAGGGTCCACGTCTTATGATCAAATTTTTCTGCAGAAAGTCTATCGCTCTATGTTTAGTGACTATTGCAACTTCTTTAGCTTCTACCCATTTTGTAGAGTAGTTCACTGCTATAAACATGAACTTTCTTCGTCTAGATGCCTATTAGAAAGGGCCTACAATCTCCATTCGCCACTTACCAAAGGGTATTGGCTCCATTATTATAGATATTTTAGTGGCTAGTACATATATTTTAGGTCAATAAAATTGACACTTGTCACACTTTTTGACATAGTCTAATACATCTTTGACTAAAGTCGGCTAATGGAATCCTACTATAAGAATTTTCCCTAGTAGCACCTACCTCTTACATGTGATCTACAATCTCCTTCATGAATTACTTTAAGGATGGAATCTACTTTTTCCTTGGTCACACACTTCAATAGGGGTTTTGCATATCCTCTTTTATAGAATTCCCCTTGAAATAGGTAAAATTATGTCATCTTTTAACTTAGATTTTTAGTTTTTATACAATCATCCGGGAGTCTTCCATTCTTAAGATAATTTATGATAGATTCCATCCAGAAGCCATTTACATCAACCATACAAACCTCTTTCTGGTCTATGGATTATGTCTCATAACTTGCAAAAAGACTAATCTTGCAGAGTCCATTTGCGCTAAATGTGTGAACTTACTTGGTGCATTTGCCTCATGATTCTTTGAGGTTACAATGTGAGGTATCTCAAACTGAGGGAAGCCTTTGATGGATCTCTGTACCTTGGCTAGATATTTGATCATTTGGTTTCCCTTAGGTTCAAATTCACCTTTGATCTGATTGACTGCCAACTGTGAGTCACTAAAGATCTAGACATTCTTTGTCTAAAAGGTCTTGCATATCTCCAAACCTGCCATGGTTACGTCATACTCAGCTTCATTATTGGTGGCTAGGAATACAGACCTTAGGGCATACTCATATTTCTCCTTAGACTGCATTTAACCCACTGTGTCAAAAGCAAACAAGACTTGTGCTTGCTTTGATAGTTGTTCTAGGCTTATATTCTATGTCATATCTAGATAACTCCGCTGCCTAGATTAACATCCTCCCTAAACAGTCATACTTTTGCATCATGTTCTTCAGTGATTGGTATGTTAAGACCTTGATTGGATCTGCCTCTAAGTAAGGCTTCATCTTTTGTACTATCATAATAAAGGCTAAGACCAACTTCTTAATATTTGGATAGTTAAGTCTGGACTTGCGACGATAAGATTGGGAAAGTATATGAGAATTTGTGTCTTATCTTCTTCCCTTACTAAGACCGCACTCACATCCACTCCAGATGCTGGCAGATACATTAGAAGGTCTTCTCCAGTGCTAGGGCAAAACAACAATGGTGTCTTAGATAGATACTACTTAATTGTTTGAGGGCTTCCTCTACTTCTTCGGTCCAACTAAAGTCTTTAATTAACCTCGCACACTTGAAGAATCGGAGGCATTTTTATACAAAGTTAGAACGAAATCTTCTTAAGACTGCTAACAGTTGTTTAGTTTTTGAACTTGGAGGTATTTTTATACAAAGCTAGAAACAAATCTTCTTAAGACTGCTAGCAATTGTTCAGTTTTTGAACTTCTTTCACTGTATTGGTGCTTTATATCTCCAAAAAATGCTTTAACCTTTTCAAGTTTTGCTTATATCCCTCTTTTATTGATCATAAACCCTAAGAACTTGCTAGTTCACGCCTCAAAAGTATACCTTATGGAATTCTGCTTCATGCCAAACCTTCTTGAAATGTTGCAAGTCTTTTCTAGAGTCTTGGACTTGACAATGCTATCATTGATGTATATCTCCATCTTTCTACCAATTTGTCCTCAAAAGAGATTGTTAGCTATTCAAGGGTAAGGTTGTTACATTAAACCCCCCGCATCCCACCTAGTGGTGAGATTTTTGGGGTATTGGATTTGGATTTGGCCCTTAAAAGAGCTTGTTAACTAACCTTTTATAAGCAGCACTGACATTCTTTAGCCCAAGTGGCATAGTTATATGACAGCACAATCCCTAGTGTGTGACTAAGATCTTATTCCCACATGGGTGTTTGGTAAAAACTAGAGTAGGAATCCATGAATATCAGATAGCCATGATTGTAGGTTAAATTCACCGATTAATCAATCTTTATAAGTGGAAAACAATCTTGTGGACTTGTGTTATTAAGATCCTTGTAATTTGTACACATCCTTCGTTAACCATTGAGCTTTATAACCATCACAACATTTGCAAAAAACTTAGGATACTAGCATTCCTATATGAATCCTACATCCAATTGCTTTTGTACCTCTTTGTCGCACTACCTGATTCCTATCAGGGTAAAAGTATCTCCTTATCTTCTTTACAAGTTTCTCTTAAAGTTTATGGCCAACTTGTAAACCATGATCTTAGGATCTATTCCTAGCAGTCCATGTGTTGCATAACCAAACACAGTTGCATATTGCTTTAGCCGGGATATCGATGCTTCTTGGGAGAATGGATCCATGTCTGCTCCAATCAGCACAGTCTAGCCTGACTAGTCTTGGACCATAGGTACCTTTTGTGATTGGTCATTCGGCTCTGGCCTAGACTTATTTCCATCTTTATTATCATGTTCAAATATTAAGACCACATTAACCTCTGGTTGTTGCACAGCTTCCCCTTATTTCTCTGTAAGGCTTCTCCCACTTCATATGCAGCATGTGGGACCATGGCGTTCAAGGTGGCTATGTAAGACTCCTTTGCATTCATCTGATCCCCCACAATAGTACCTATGGAGCCATCATCTATCAAATATTACATCTCTAGGTTGTAGGTGGCCAATATTGCTGTCAAAGAGTTTAGGAGTGGCTTCTTACAATTATTTCGTCAATAGAAAGTACATGCATGTTGGTGTAGCCTACCATTATTTGGTGGGCCTTTCCCTTTTGGGTCTCCACCTTGGTAAGCAACTTAATCATTCCCTTAGGATATGTAGTGTGACATGTGCAACCTTGATGGGATATGGTGTTGGAAACATGTGTTTTTATCCTATAGGCTAAGCTTAATAAAAATAGTCATAGAAGATGTCATCTATGGAACTTCTAGTATATAGTAGCACCTTAATAATCTCATAATTGGGTAGTGTCAACTTGATAATCACAGGATAAGGCTAGGATATAGGTCTGACAACTTCAAAAACAATCTTAGGAAGAGAGTTACCTATTTTACTCCTAAGGCTACCTAATAGACAATTCTCATATAACTCTTTGAGGTCTCGCTTGACAATCCTGCTAGAGGTTGTCGCCCAAAATTATTTGTATCGTGCCTTTAAGGGACGTATCTTGAGATCATCTTCTTCTGAACTCCTATTATTTTGATGCTTCCTCTTCTTTAAGGATGATTCTTGAGGTAGCAATCGAGCTTTCCTTTCTTACCTAGGTCATTGAGTACTCTATTCAGATCCCAATAATATTCTCTGTCATGCCCATGGTCTTTATGAAATGCATAGCATTTGTCTTTATTCTTGCCCTTGAGCCTTTGCCTAAGAGGCTTAGGCTCATCCATAGGTATACAAACATTTATCTCCATCAGGATCTCACTTCTGGAGGCATTAAAGAGATATTTAGTCTTAAAGATCATGTTTATTATCTTTTTGGTTTTATTTGACCGACCTTTTCATATCCCTCTTACTGACCTCCTTGGGAGTTCTCGTTCCTTTCATGATGGCCTCTAATTATAATATACCTTTTAGCCATCTTTAAGGCTTGGTCATTAATTCGGCATTTATTCTTGAAGTCCTTTTGTTTCCACTGAAGTGGCTTCTAAAGTTAGTGTAAATGTCATTCTAAGATCTTATAGATGTTAGAGGTAACCTGTTGAGCTAGGTTTATGCTACCCCTTTTAGGTTAGCAGGGAAGTACCTATAGAACATAGCTTTCATAGAAAATGGCTGTAGATAAATTTGAGATAATTCGGCATAAAAGGTGATCTTGAGGGTATATAATCCCAGTCATACCACCTTATTTCAGCTGCTTTGATCTTCTTCGGGATTTCAACCTCCTGAATCTCAATATCAAAGGAATTTTAATATGAGGGTGGCTCACTAATGGTGAAACTATATTTTGGGTCCTGCTTACATTCTCTTTTAAACATTGCAGAGATGATACAACTTCGATGGAGCTTGACCTCCATTGCTAAGAATGTTCTTCATAGTCTTCCTCTCAATGAGACTTATCTTAATCATCTATCTCCTACATGGATTTCTCCTACTCAGCCCCTCTATGGTTCAAGGTCTCTCTCAAGTCTTCTTAGTTCTGCGGTCACCCTTTGGGGTTTTTTTTCCTTAGAATTTCTATCCTTTGGAACCTCAGGAAAAAGCTCTTTGCATGTCTTGAAAGTCATTATTTTATCTTTCACATATAGTGTCTTACCGGCTTCTTTCCCTGACTTTCTTTGAGAAGCTTAGAAAGCACCCCACATTTTCATCATGGGAACATGGCTTCCTTAACCTTCAGCATGATCAATTATCCATTGTCTTTAAAGCATAGCTCGCTTCTTCTAGGGCATGGGTGCACCTGGGAGATATATCCTCTGGAGGAAGTTATATCCTCTTGATTTAAGGAGTCCTCACAATGAAATCATCTATTTTAGAAATTTGAACATTAAGATCTTGCTGCTTATGAACACACGCTCCTTTCCCTTATTACCATTCTTAGGTGGCATCTTGCTCAACTCCAAGATGCACACAGATGGTACAAAATGTTAGCAGAATATCTTGACTTTGTTAGAAACCTAGAGGCATTTGCACCATCGTGCAAGGATTTCAACAAATCTTGAAAGGGAGGGAAGCTTTCCTTTCTTCAAGCCTCCAATGCTTAAGTTAGTAGAATTCAAGAACGGAATAAAGAAAGAGTTGCTTATGAAAGTCTTATTGAATTACCTTTTGAGTCTGTCCATGACTTGCTCATATAGGGGTTTAGGATGATTTTGTTAGACAAATTTAACGAGCATTCCATATCTTTTTATATATTTGTTTGAACGCAATGATCTTTACCTTTTTTATGTTTATTTAGAAGATCTTGACTAGGTCTTTAGTCCTTTCACAAATCATGAATCCAAGTAATCAAGGGTTTAGGGGTCTAGGTTTCATTAAACTTTTTACTTAGGCTTTGGCCCAAGATTCAATTCTAGCGGCCTATTTGATTCGCTCAATTTTTTTCTTGGGCTTTTATAAGGTGATGGCCTAATGTCTCTAAGAACTTTTATCTCCCAAACCCTAAATACTCAATTGTTATTGTTGTTGTTATCATTATTACTGTTGTTGTTGTTGTTGTTGGATTTTTAGAATTTAACAATCCTAACTTTAGAGAGAGTGTATAAAATAATAATTCAAGCTCAGGAAACTTCTTCCAACGGTTTGTACTTTTGGGTTTATTATTTCTAGTGTACCAGACCAGCATCAAGTCTGAATCATCGGAGACTTGACATGGCGGTGTCAAGTCCGATGCACTTAATAAAATATTTTTTGGACAACTCACCAATGCTTCGAGTTAACTCATCTTCTTTTTTGTCCTTTAATCAAAAACCAAAATTTTCCCCTTAAATGCTTAACACACACACATAAACAAACATAACATTCATAATTATTAATTATAACTTTCATTCTTTTGTGCAAATGTTATCAAAACGGAGAATATGTCTTAAACCTAATTGGATTTCCCCTTTACCATGGCCTCCAACTACCCACCCACCCAACTAGCGGCGAAGCTAGGATTTAAGGGAACGGGTCAGAATAATAGTATAAATAATATAAAATTCTATTATAATTAGACATTAATTTTGATATTAGCAACTGAAATAAAAAAATGATAAGTTAAATTCAAATTCTCTAAACAATAAAACAATAATTTACTTTACAATAATTAAACAATATAGTTGTGCATTCATATTGTAACTTGATATTTATATTAGTTCGTTACCAAAACTTATGGTCAGAAAACCCAATCTATTCATTGAACAGTAATTGATTATATCAAATTTAATTAGCACTTTTTCTTGGCAATTTTTGACTCAAAATATATCCATACTCATATGCTCGTAATGTCACTAAATTAATAGCACCAGTTCTTAAAATTCAATACTTACCCTACAAATGAGATTATTATATTCATTTGAAATTTCTGAGTAATGGAGTTGTTAGGATTGAAAAAAAAAAAAAAAAAAAAAAAACAGTGAGATGATTGAGGCTAAACACTTAGAGGGGGACAAAAAGAAGGAAACTAAGCCCTTGGGAAATTGGAACAGGTGACCTTAGGCCAAATAAAAGGTAATCCCCACGGGTCAACCACCAGACTGCGAAGAGTTCGATGCATTACAATTGGTACAAATGTATATTAAGCAATCTTCCTTTTCCTACAGATGCAATTCCTGCCTCCTTTTTTAGGGGAAGGGGTGTCAACTGACACCATTGAACCTAGGTGGCTCCACCATTGCACCCAAGCATTGACTAACGATCACCAAATGCACCATCAAGATCATCCTTTCACAACTCATGCATGACGCCCTCAGTGCAGATACCATATGGCCAGGACTTTTTTAGGAAAAATGAGGGAAGGGGTGGTTTTGGGCACTAAAAAAAGGAAAAGGAGGAAATAAGGTTATTTCTGCAGTTGTTATATCACACAATCGATTGTCCAGAACCGATTGTACAAACGGACTTCGAATCACTAAAAATGCTATATAACCCACTAAAATATGTTACTATATATTCATTTTTAGATACTAAAAATACTATATAGGTCATTAAAATATTTTAATTAGCCAAGAAACAGTTGTAGTGAGCTCATAGATATTTTTAGTGAGTGATCATACCCAAATCAGTGCATCTTATACACTTGAGTTTCCTTTAGCAAAAATACAATATATCTTATGAAAATGTGTTGTTGTACAAAAAAAAAAAAATGAAAAAGCTATTGTACATCTAAAACTCACTATATTATATTATAGTTATCTGTATTATTCTTTTTCTAATGAGTTATGATATTTATTAGTGAGTTGTGATAGTTCTTTAGTGATTTAAAAAACATATTTGGTAATCAATATCATTAATTTAGTGAACAATACTAATTGTAAATAACCAAAAACCAAAAAACAAAAGAGTGAGCAAACATATAATATATAATTTTAGTGAGAACATACACATTCTTGTTCATGGTTTGACATATGATTTTTTATTGAGCTGTATTGTGACTTTTGGTGAACTATGACATATATTTAGTGAGCAATACTTTATATTTATATTATAATGTGTTGTAATATATTTGTTGGTTAATTGAAATTTAAGATTCCTTAAATGCGTAATAACATACTTGAAAAAGTTTCAGTGACTTGTACTCTGACTTTTTATTGAGCTATTTATGTTATATTTTGATGAGTTAAAATATACAATTAATGAGCAAATACGTGGAAAAAAATATATATTTCATTGATTTTATTATGTTTTGGTGAGATACAATATACAGAACCAGTTGTACAATAGAATTTCAACCCACTAAAAAAGTTGTACAGCCCACCAAAATATACTACAGTACATCCATTTTCGCTCACTAAAAACACTACATAGCTCACTAAATATTTTAGAGAGTTGAGACACATTTTCAGCTATCTAAGACACATTTTTAGTTATCTAATAGACCCGAACCAGTGCGTCTCATAGAATCAAATTTTGTTCAGTAAAAACACTACATATCCTATGAAATTGTGTTGTTGTACAATTAAAAAAAATGCTATTGTGTATCTGAAACTCACTAAATTATATTATAGTTATCTATATTATTCATTCTTTAGTAAGCTATGATATTTATTTAGTGAGCTGTAAAAGTTCTTTAGTGATTCAAAAAATATATTTGATAATCAATATCATTAATTTAGTGAACAGTGCTAGTTGTTCGTAACCCCCAAAAAAAAAAGTGAGCAAACATATAATACATAATTTTAGTGAGCACATACACAATCTTGTTCATATTTTGTTATGCGATTTTTTAGTGAGCTGTATTGTGACTTTTGGTGAGTTATGGTATATGTTTGGTGAGCAATATTTTATGTTTATCTTATGACGTGTTATGATATATTTGCTGGTTAACTGAAATATAAGATTCCTTAAATTCATAATAAGGACACACTTGAAAAAGTTTCAATTAGTTTAACTTTTTACTGAGCTATTTATATTATACTTTGACAATCTAAAATATGCAGTTAATGAGCAAATAGTTGAAAAGAAAATTTGATTTCATTAATTCTATTATGTTTTGGTGAGATATAATTTACAACTGGATTTCGACCCTCTAAGAATAATGCATAACTCACTAAAATATACAATTGTAATCCACTTTTGCTCACTAAAAATACTATATATCTCACTAAATTTTAGGATATTTTAGTAAGCTACTAGATATTTTTAGTAAGTAGTCAGACCCAAATCAACGCGTCTTATATACTCAAGCTTCCCTTAGTAAAATACCATGCATCTTATGAAAATGTGTTGTACAAAAAAAATGCTATTGTGTAACTCACTAAATTATATTATAGTTATCTATATTATTCTATTTTTAGTAAGCTATGATATTTATTTAGTGAGCTGCAATAGTTCTTCAATGATTTAAGAAATCTATTTGATAATCAATATCTTTAGTTTAGTGAATAGTACTAATTGTTCATAACCCAAACCAAAAAACCCAAAAAAAAAAAAAAAGAGTGAGCAAACATATAATACATAATTTTAGTGAGCACATACACATTATTGTTCATATTTTGACATAAATTTTTAGTAGGCAGTATTGTAACTTTTAGTGAGCTATAGTATCATATATATATATATTAAAAGTTGGATGGAATCAATGTATGAGTGCCATGTGCCATGCCACTTAGGATGCCACGTATGATGCCATATAGAATTAATTAGTTACATAAATGTCCATTTATGATTTAACTAATGCAATGCTATATTTATTTTAAAAAAAGACTTTTTGCATATCTTATATATTTATTAAATATACTATAATAAAGTATCCATTGCATTAATAAATTAAAAAGGTGGTCCATAAAGTTTGTACATAAAAACATATGCTACAGATATTAGAGAATTTTGACAACAAAATAGTAAATAAATAATTATATTATGAAACCCAAAGAAATTTTAAGTGATCTAAAAGGAAAAAATAAAAGAAACAATAATAACTTTAAAAAATAATAATTATGTTGTTCTAAAATTATTACTACTTTTTAAATTGATACACTTTATTACTTATTTATATTTAATTGAACTTAAAACAACAATTAGCCAAAATTCTTGCATATACTTTTCACATATCCTATGTAGTCATTAATGATAAGATAATATAATTTTTATTAAATTAAAATAAATAAAAAATCTGGTCCATTTATCTACTAAAACTTGCCCACAAAAGAAAAGATGCCTCACATATTAGACAATTTTTAAACAGTAGTAAATAAATAATTATGGTGCATATATAAAAGGAATTTAAAATAATTTAATGAAAAAAGAAAAAGAAACAATGATAACCCAAAAAAATAATTATTTTGTAATGTAATATCAATTTTGTATATTAAAGTGACTTAATGTCATATAATCGTTACTATTTAGTAATAACATTTATTCTCCAAAATTATAATCAGTTAAAAATGAAATACTGAACAAATGAAATAAAAAAGTTCGTTCAAATTAAGAATAAAGAAGATGTTGTTATAACAAAAAAAAATCTACCAAAGTGCTCAACTCTTGATAATTAAGTAATCTGACATATTGATTTATTTTTACTATTTAAAAAGAAACTATCTATTATGTAATTAATATATTTAAA
>NCQT01079366.1:11022-22506 GCA_002740465.1 Stenocereus thurberi | reverse complement strand
AAAAAAAAAAAAGGACGAGAAGAAAAACCTTTTTCTGTCATCTAGCACAAAGACCAACTGATAATTGACCATGCAGCTTGTAACTGTGATAAAGTCTACTGTTAAACTAAAATATGCTCATGGGAACAAGCAGCAGATTGATACGAAGTAACATGCCATCAGCAGACAAATCAACCATGCATTCCATATCTTAATTTTCAAAAAAACAATATGCTGTCAGTATGTTTCATTGGCACGTTGTGCATCACAACTTACCCCTGGAATATCTCCCAAGATGGAGTACTCCCATGCTAATCCTTTTTCATTCTTTTGGGGGCAGGGGGGTTATTAGCCAAATTCAAGTCAAATTTTCCACAATAATCTTTTTTTTTAATAAGGAAAAAGTAATATTATATAAAAGGGCAATAACAGAATGGATGAACAGCTAGCATCCCACAAAAGACTATATACATCCTCAACAATTTTCCATACTAATCTTAATATCTTAGGTAATATGGATTTCTATGATGGACCGAAGACTTCAAGAATAACTCATAACCAATAACATAGTTGCTGATCCAATATCTAATAACTATTGACAAATAGAATTCTTCACAAAATCAAAACAGAAACTGACCTCTTTCTTTCTTTGGGAAGGAGTCAACATAGACCCGAAACGTGTATGAGCCAACTGATTTTCAGCTTGCTCCAACTTCTCAGCTGCACAAATCGTGAAGATGTTACCTTTCATTGTCAATAAGAAATAAGTGAACATGTTCAAGTAACATGCCCTCATTTAATGTTAACAAAGTAAGAGCATAGCCACTTAATTTGTTTGCTCAACCTCAACCCATGAATGGTACCATTGCCAACCTCTTATCTGTGAGAATAGAGCGCAAAACTCCTGCAACAGCCCACACCCCAACAAACCTACCCAAAAATCGAAAGAAAGAAACAAAAGAGACCTTGTCTTCTTCCTTCTTTTTTTTTGGGTTTGGTTTGGACACCTAGGGCCTGCCGCGGCCGGGAAGGGGGTGATTGACCAGAACAACAAACAAAGCCAAGTACCTAGATCAGAAATCTGTCCAGCAACATAATCTCCATTCCCCAACAAGGGGGACGATGACAGGGTATTCACCCAATACTTGTTCCACAGGAGATCCAAGAGGTGGGAATCAAGCGAAGACTTGAAATATGTGATGTCCAATGCATAATACTATCAAATAGAAAAGCAGACAATTAGGAAAGTGTAACAGAGAAGAAGTGCAGCAGTAGAGCAAGGGATATTAAAAAAGACCTGCTTGCAGTGCACTCCAAAGTCCTCAATCTTATTTAACGGAATGGTCTGATATTCTGAGACAGGCTCATCTGGAGGTTTATAACCTTCTGGATAAGTCCTAAAGGCCCCAATATCAACTTTTCCAGCAGAAACAGTTCTTGTCGGATCTATAACAACAGCCAGAAATGGTTCCTGGAATTGTTGATTCAGCATTTGTGTTGAAACATCTATCCCGGACAGCCAGCAACCATAACCAGGATGAGAGTGATACCAGCCGACCACATTTTCCAATCTTCCAGCCTAAATACCATTTTCAAATGATGAAATTCTCACAGTCATGGGAATACTGACATGAGGCTCCAATTTGACAACTGAAACCCCCACTCCCACCCCAACACCAATATAACCAAAAACAGGAAACCTACAGCTTGTCAATTAAAATTTCAAAAGTGAAGAACAGATGAACCTCCAATGCATTATGAGTTAACAATAGCCCAAAAAGGGAAAAAAATACAGAATAGCTTACTCAAAAGTCAAAATGCTATGTGGAACTAGCATCTGAAGAACAAAGAAATGCTACCGGGAACATTAGATAGGTAAGGGACTCTACTTTCTCAGCAACCAAAAGAGACATCAGAAGACCGTGAAGCAAAACCCAGTGCAGTAAGTGTCTAAACGGAAACAAGGACAACAATGATTTCCATCTTTCTTTCCATGAAAATCAATCATTCAAGCTTCTTTCTTCATGCCATAGCCCCTTCACCTTTTGAAATGAATGTCAAAATCTAACAAAAACCCAATATTCTAAAGGAAAAACCAAATGCTTGAACTCATTTCTTCTAGATTCTTAACAGGACATCAAACCAATTGGCCAGTTCCTGTATGTCGAGCACATCCCCTGCCGCCGAAAAGCCATAAAATGAAAGACTGGAATTCATCCCTACTTGGCCTTCGCATCCAGAACAAACATCAAATCACTCAAACTTCAACCCCAGAGTTGCATTTGAAAGCAGCGATCTAAATGTAATGGAACAACATAACAAGAACTTGGAAATTTTGGTAAATTAAAATACAATAATCACAAACATTTAACCTATTAAGCTTGAATATGTGTATTTGATAATTTTAAGTTTAAGCTCAAAGCGCAGCTGAATTGAAGTTACAGTACCTGGTTTTCCTAAACAAGCTACTTTTTTGTTCTTAATCCTAGTACAGAATTAAGCAGCATTACAATCCAGAAATAGTACATCCAAACAGCTAATGCCAAAATTTCAGAAACAAGACTTCTCTCGGCTTTTTACCTCTTTCTGAGGCCTCGGCAACCAACAGAACCAAATTGTTTTATGCTGTACCCTTAAGGCCAAGAAACTGCAAATCATCCCAATCCCAAAAATCACTAAAAAATTTCTTAAAAAGCAACTATGATTGAATCTACACTCAACCAGCGAATAATCACTCAATGGCTCAGTACAATCAAGCAGGCATCACATTAGCGTGAGTGTGTGTGAGAGAGAGAGAGAGAGAGAGAGCGCTCCCTTTGTATAAGCAACCGCCAATACAACAGACTACCAGAAAGCAAATAGAGCCATATCATTGACTGCTCCCCGCTCTACCTCCAACCACAACCACCAAGGAACACCGAAAATGTTACCCGCTTGGGGGGGGGGGGTTGTTCCCAACAAACACCAAATAACTCAAACTCTTTTCCTCAGGCCAAAGCCCTACCATTACTACAACCAAACAGGCATCAAATAACATTTACAGACAGGGCAAGGATCACCGTGATAAAGAAATCAAATAATCCACTATTTCTTTTGTAATTTCCGTTAAGAAATATAACTTGATCCTTGTCCGTCGTTCAAACAACCGTGAAGTAGTTAACCACAACCAAACAGCTGCCAAATTAGGGTTTAGGAAAGAAAAGACACGGATAGAACCTACTTGTTAGTTTAGGAAAAATCAACAACTAGAACTCAAACAATACAAACCCTAAAACAATCAACCATCAAATCACTTCACCACTGCCAAACAACCACCAAATAAGGGTTTTAAGAGGCAAAAATAAACACATAAAAACACCTAGTAGCTAGTCGAACAATAATCTACGACCATATATCAAACAAAAAGGAACCCTAAAACAACCAAACCCAACAAAACACCAACCAAATTAGGGTTTCAAATCCCACCTGCTTATTAGTCTGAGAATAATCAACCATATACTCATAAGCATCAGCCTGGGCATTAACCCTAGTTTCAGTACCCTCAACAGGCAAAGCAAAAGCATCCATGACAATAATGGCGTCGCCATCAGTCTTCCCTTGCATCAACCCCATGACTTCAATGGTCCCACCTGATCGCGCGTGCACGACCATCTTCAAAAGAGCAAGTGCGGAGATCTTAACCCTCTTGAAGTAATGTGGGTCGTTCACCCATGGCTTCTCCTGCTGAAACTTGGCCTGGGCAGCTTCGTCGTAGTAGAATAGCGCATCTGATGCATCAGATGGTTGTTGGGGGTCCTTTGATACGATGTTGTTCTCCAGTTCCCATGTCTGCTTCGCCATTGCTGCTGATGATGCCATGGCGTTTGGATCCATTGTTCTTGTTGTTGTTGCGTTGTGGCTTATGTGAAAATCGCAATTTATTAGCGAGTTTTGGCAGGGAAAGTGGGTGATAAGCCCGATTATAGAGTGATTGTCAGATGGAAGTTCAAGAACTCGCCCATGTCTAGAGGGATGTTTTAAGGGTGGGGGGCCTGGAGAAGCTAATGTGCCTGTTAAAATGACCCAAATTGCAGACAAAACAAATATTTGAGTTGATATTAAAAATGCGCTAGGTTAAAATGAGTTTTGAGCAAGCTATATTAGGGTATGAAAGTGAGTATTGTCCCACATTGATAAAATTAAAAGGTGTGAGCATGTACATAAGCTTGTGAGTTACTTTATCCATTGTCAATTGGTTTTGGGTTGGAACCTTATTTGAGTTTATATGTGTAACTCTTTATTAATTGCCTAATTGATATCAAAATTTAACAAATTATACACTTTGATGAGTATTTAATAACGTCTTGGATCTTGATCTAGTGATTGAGATGGGAGTCCTTCTTATATTAGGCTTTCGGTTTAATTTTCCTTTCTTATTATATTGCACGCTTTTGGTGGATTTATTTAGCTATGCATAATGCATATAGAGCGCTTTGGACTGTTCTAATGCTTGAGTGGGCTTCTATGCATCTAATCATTGATCTCACTTGGAGTATTAAGCGCTTCATACACCTTACAAGTTTATGCTTCCTTTCTCTGCCTTTTGATTTCGTTTCTGACTATCAGGTATGCCTTCTAATCTTGTTATTCTGTTTTATCTATCTTTACTCTATTGATTTTATTCGGGATTTGCCTAGTCTTTCAATGTGGATTTGGAATTTCTAAGTTGTCCTCTTGTGGGAAGATTTGATACATTATTAGGTCTCAACTCTCCTGATTGAATTCTTGATACTTCTATATCTGTCTGATTTTGTCATCTATTGGAATTTATATTCTGTTTTTACTTGGTTTTCTCAGAATTCATTGCACAGCATGCTTTTTTTGGTATGTTGATCTTGCAGTGGTGAACATGACTTGTTGATATGCTGAGTTTGTACATAGATTCACTGTTTTAAGGATTGGTAGATATCCTTTTAATTATAATCCTCCCTAGGCACTTATGATAATTGGCTCCAAGGTGTGGGTTGTGGGATCGGAGGCTTCTTCCTCTATTTGTCTTGTTATTTTTAGTTATATTGAGGTATGTTGTGTCCTCCTGTTTGATGCGCTCCTTAGGTTGATTTCTTTCATTGTCAAGTTTAATGGGTTTGAAAGGTTGATTAGGATTTATGATTATTTGTCTTGTTCCCTCCTTCTAGTGCTCTCATTATCTGACTTCCCCACCCTTCATTTTATTAGTTTGTAGTGTACATGGGCTATGTTGCTTGTTTTTCGCTTGTTCTCTTTTAGGTTTATCCCTTTTCAGGTTCCAGGGCTGTTGAAATTGGTAATTTTAATGATTTTCTGTACAATATATGGCCATGCTTCCTCACTCAGCAATTCCGTATTCACTTTCTCAGTTTCAGGAAGATAAAATGTATGGCACCATTGATGTACCTCTTAGATTCAAAGCTGTGGCATTATGATAGTATATATATTATGTGGAATGCACGGAAACATGCTTGGACCGCATGGCAACATGCTTCGACTTATTGGTGTAAACCAATATCGATCACTTTTTGGATCCTTGACCTTGCAATATTTTCAATTGTTGTCTCTTACTGGTGGTCTCTCCCTCAACTCTGTTTTAGGGATATGTCATCAACACTAACTTTATTTATTTTCTGCTTATTATGTATGGAATCAAGTGTATTATCACATACACTTTTGAACTCTGATTGGAATCACTTTATTTCACGAAAGTTCGGAATTACCCAAGATCACTGGGTTGGACAACTTGCAGGTACACAAATTGCTGGGAGCAACAGTTGCTTGAGCCTTCCACTGTTGTTCAGGCGTCCTATTGCTCCCCTTTGTTATTGTTGTGGCCCTCTCATGGGTCCCTCTGCCTTCTCAGGTTTGGTGCTGTATCATGGGGATTGTTCATGGTATACGATGACGACCTGCGTAGGTCTAAGGTTGTATATGAATTTTTTATGGCGTGTTTTGTATGGTTTGCTTCTTATAGATGCGTGTAACTTGTTTAGGATCCTCACTATATATGGTCTTTCTTTTGATTTGGTTTTGTGGAAGTCTTGTTACTGTGCCCTTTGGTGGGAAGTCTATTCACGGGCCAATGTTGGCGCATTACTGGACTTGAGGAGCCAACCATGTCATCGTGCATACAGATATGTGATAATCAACTTGAGTCTGAGACCTTCCTGTTGTTGTCTTGCCTATTATTTTTATGGATATTGTTTTCTTGGGTGCGCCTGGCTGTGGTACTTTCACTTTATTTTCTGGTCGCCTAGTTGGTATTCCTGTACACTAGCTGGCAACATTCATTGGCACTTGGTCTTAAGAATGTCCAATTTGTGGAAGTAGTAGTGCTTTCAAAGGGTGATGTTTCAACGCTGCAGCGAATCTTTTTTTGAATTTTATATTGCCTTTACTGCACACAGAGTAGTGCTTTGTCATTAGTCCTGGAGGCTTTGTACAGGCCCTGTATTGCATTCTGTGATTTTTCCTTATGAAAGTACTTGCATGGAATGTTCAAGGTGTGAAAAAACAGCAAATATGTGAGAAAATTTGTTCTATTGTTCGTTCCCATAAACCTGATATAATGTTTCTTACTGAAATGATAGTAGCGGACAATACAACTAACATCTCATCTCCCAATTTGGATTTAGTACTATGATTATGTAAATCCTGTAAACCATTCGGGTGGTATGTGGGCCCTATGAAACAATACTAATATCCTTGCTAATGTTATGCTCAAAGAACAACGTTTTATCCATATGCTTGATCTTAATGTCAAAACGAAACAAATGGTTACTCTTTCCAGTATTTATGCTCCGACAAAAAATGCTGACAAACCGGGTTTTTGGAACCATCTTTCACAGCTGAATAATGTCATAGACACACCATGGTGTATTATAGGTGACTTCAATGAAGTGGAAAATAGCATGAATAAAAAAGGGGGGGGGGCACCAATCTCCCAATCACAATGCAAATGCATTCCTGCTTTCTTAAATATAACTAATGCAATAGTCATCCTGTTTGGGACAACTGTTCACCTAGAAATCTAAGATAAGGGGTTAGCTTATTTATGAAAAATTAGATGGAGCTATTGTTCGGAATGATTGGCATAATCTGTACTCTGATACTAACATCACTCATGGACCCTTTACGTGTTCTGATCATTATTTTCTTCTTCTTAATACACAAGGGTCCTCAACAGTTCATAAACAACCCTCTTTCTATTTTCAGCCATACTGGTTTCAATACGAACAGGTCCACTATATTGTTCGCCAGCAGTGGCAACACCTTGTTCTCGATTCGCCAATGTTCCGTATTGCACAACAGCTTGAATGTATCAAAAAAAGCTTAAATCTTGGAAGATTACTTCAGGTGCTAACTACAGAAAACAGATCGAGAAAAATATAGAGAAACTGCATTACTTGGAAAACCACTTATCTACAATGCTGATAATTCCACGACTTAATCACCGACATAATAGGCTTATCAAACAAAGGGAAAAACTAATGCTCTTTCATCAGAGTTTTTGGGGCCGCTTAACTAGGAAACAATGGTCAACGGTTGGTGATCGGAATTCACGATTCTTCCAAAAGACAGCTACAGTACGAAAACAACGTACTTATATTTCTCGTATCAAAAACGAAATTGGTGGATGGATTGAGGATAATCTGATCAAACCTAAATTTTGTCATGATTTTGCCCAACGTTTTACGTCCACTCACACTACTCATACTACTCTCACTCCTATCACTGCAATGCGTAAGGTCACTGCAGCCAAGAACTTGAGCCTCATTCAACCTGTTACAGAGGAGGAAATTCAACAAGCCTTCTTCCAAATGAATCCTTATAAAGCCCCCGGATCAGATGGGTTTGGTGCTTTGTTTTTTCAAAGACCGCCTTTGTTTAGCTATCCAAGACTTCTTTTGTACTGGAAAATTACTCAAAAAATTCAATCACACCTTAATTGCCCTCATATCCAAAGTTGACAACCCTGAGGTTACATTACATTTTCGTCCTATTAGCCTATGTAATACTTTCTAAAAGAAATTCTAGTCAATAGAATCCGGCCTATTATGGAACGACTGGTACAACTGAGCAAGAGTGCTTTTGTTCCTCATTGGGCTATTCATGATAACATTCTGTTAGCCCATGAAGTTCTTAATAAATTTCACCATATCAAAGGGAAAAAGGGTTATGTTGCAATTAAGCTAGATATGGAAAAATTTTATGATCGTATTGAATGAGATTTTTTGCAACATAGCCTTCGGAGTATGGGTTTTCATCCTCATTAGATCACCTGGGTACTAGAATATTTTATTACGGTGACTTATTCACTAATTATTAACAATGAAACCTGTGGTTTCTTTAAGCCTAACCGAGAGTTGTGCCAAGGTGATCTCCTATCGCCTTATTTATTTATCCTCTGTATGGACATCCTGACTCAACAACTCTATTTGGAAACAGCTCATCCAAAATCAGGAATTGGAATTAAAATTGCACCCCGAGTAGAGAAACTTCCATACATGTTCTTTGCAGATGATAGTTTACTTTTTTGCAGAACTTCTTCTCGTGTTGCGTTTAAACTCAAAGGTATATTAGATAATTTTTGTCAACAATCTGGACAGTTGGTTAACTTTCATAAATCTAATCTTGTCTTCTCTAAAAATTCGACCAACTTAGATAAGCTCCATATTGTGGGTATTTTTAATATTCCACATAAGGAAATATCTTGGTTGCACAGTATTCTAAGGACGTCCTCGCCTCGGCACCTTTCAAGGAATATTAAGTAAAGCAGAAGCAAAATTATCCAATTGAAAAGCTAAGCTATTATCGAAAGCGGGGCAGGCAATGTTTATCCAGTCTAACCTTGAAGCTCTACCTGCACATACTATGCAGTGTTTTCAACTCCCTGCAACTGTTATGCAGAGATTAGATCAAGTCAATCGGGATTTTTTTGGAAAAAAATCTTCCATTGAAAAAGGATTTCCATTGGTAGCATGGGATAAAGTTTGTAAACCAAAAAAAATTGGGGGTCTGGGTATGAGGAAAGCTGGTGTAGCTAATACTGCTTTTTTGGCTAAACTAGGTTGAAAATATCTCACGCAACTAGATAATTTTTGTGTTAAACAGATGTGAGCAAAGTATGGTCCTCCTAACCAGTTCTTTCACGTTGCCCAAAAACCATCCCACTCCTGGGTTTGGAAGTGTTTGCTTTGTCAAAGAGCCTTCATAGCAAAGGGAATGCAATGACAATTAGGTAACGGTCAAACGATAAACTTCTGGACACATATGTGATGTCATCACTCCTGTCTAGCGGAGTTAATAATTGTTGATAGTGCCCAGGCCATTGACCTTATACTCAAAGTCAGAGTTCATCCTCCCTGATAAATGGTGGGATATACTAAAGCTTTTGCAAATTATACCTACTTCTGTTCTTCCTTATGTACTAGCGGTGCCTATCCCCTTAAATAAAGTCCCAGACATGTTTTGTTAGGGGCTTACAGGCAGTGGTGAGTTCTCTGTTAAGTCTGCCACTTGGCAGGCCCATGATAATCTCAGTTTTGACCCGTCTCCATGGAAGTTTAAGTGGACATGGAAGCTGGATGTCTTACTGAAAATTCAAATATTTTTTTGGCAATTGTATCACAATACGCTCCCCTCTAGGGGCAACTTTCTGTGTAGAGGGCGACATATTGATCCTATTTGTCTAGCCTGTCTCTCGCACATTGAGGATAATGAATCCTTTTGTACTGTGTCCATTTGCCATCCGAGTATGGAACCTGACCACCAAGCATGGGTGGATTTGCTAAGCCCCTTTTACGACATTACAACACACCGTCCTTGATGTCCTGCATGACTGGTAGATGCGATGCCGAGCTACCATGCCTAGAATTGCTGTGTTTCTTTGGAGTATATGGAAAAGTATCAATTCGTTCATCTTCCAGAATGCTTTGCTGAATCCCATGTATACCCTTATTCAAGCTAACCGTAGCTGGGCTGAATGGAAACAACGACATTGCCCTGCACTTCTTTCCCCTCCATTGCCGAGCTCCAGACTACCATCTCCTCCTACCCCCACCCGCCTTATTGGGTGGACCTCCTTCCAGACGGTATTATTAAACTCAACTTCGATGGCAGCTTGTCTTCGGCCGGCATTGCAGCAGGGTATATCTTACGAGATAGTAGCGATCGACTTCTCAAAACTGGGACCAGATTTATGTATGATGCACCAATCTTGGTAATAGAAGCTACAGCGTTACGTGACAGTCTTAAAGCCTCTTTAGGTGCGGGAATGATGCATCTTCAAATTGAAGGGGATAATCACATGGTCATTTAGGCTGTCAAGGGTGAGATTCATATACCTTGGAGAATCCAAATGCTGGTTCATGATATTCGAACTATGTTATCAAGCTTTGCGTCTCCCACCATTCAACATGTTATTCGTGAAGGTAATATGGTCGCGGACTAGATTGCTAAACTTGGAGTGCTTCTCAAGACTGATCTCACTTGTTCTCACTCCCCATCCCCTGAGCTATCATGTATCACCCATGCCGACTGCTTAGGTAGAACCTTGCGAGAAAGACTATCTAAGGTTTGATTGTACTTACCCATTCTCCAAAAAAAAAATAAATGATATAGGGCTAGAAATGAGTCAAGCTAGCTTATGAATAAACTCGGCAAGAAGGCCGTATAGCTCAACTCAAACAAGCTTGAGTCATATTAGGCTCGAGCTTTGAATGAGTCGAGTTGCGAAGCTGAATTGCTTCAAGTAGTATACACAAATATCTTGTTTTGTTACTATACTATACCTAGACCTGATCAAATTGAGAGTCGGGTCAGGTCATGAGGGTCGGAAGACATGATTTGCTCGATCCTGACCCTACCCGACCCTCATGAGGGTCGCAATACCCTTCACCCTGACCCTGATCCTGACCCTGCGGGTACCCTCGGGTCATCGGCTCAAACCTAACCCTCAAATATTCTCGATACAGAAAATGAGATTTTCACTATGTATCCTTTTCATTATAAAGTTCGATATTAAATATCCTGCAAAACAAAAGGTTAAAGCATCATATAATGTTTCAATGAAATGTATCGCAATTATAAATATTCTAATGTGGAATTTAGTGATTAAAATGATTAGTTCATTAAAACAAATACCCCAAACATCAAAGAGGGCGTGTCAGAAGGTTACAAGTCAGTGAAATTTAACGGAAAAAAGATGAGAGAAGATGAGAAAGTAGAAAGCGAAAAAGGTTTTGAACAAATGAAATCCAAAGTATCTTGTGTTGATTATAAGTTTTGATCTTAAATTTTAAATTTTTTTTAAAAAGTAAGGGTCAGCGGGTCGGGTCAGAGTGTTAAAACCTCTACCCAAACCCGACCCTCATTGTAGTTAGGTACCCTCAATTTGAGGGTCGGGATGGGTCGGAGGCCAAAAAAAGCTGACCCTGGCCCTCATTTTTGAAGGTCGGGTTGAGGCGGATCGGGAACCCGTTGATCAGGTCT
>NCQT01079338.1:0-15618 GCA_002740465.1 Stenocereus thurberi | reverse complement strand
ACTTAATTTTCATATTAAATAACACCTTAACTAAATGTGGTTGCCCTTTATTTGGTTTGATTGTTAAAACAAAATAATACATCACTTTCAACCTACTTGAACATGAATGAATCATTATTTATCTTTGAGTTAGATTAGCACTTAATCAATCATCAACATTAATTCCAACCCATTGATTTCATTACTAAAATTAAGCTGCAAGACTATAATTACCTTAATTACGTTACTATTACCACTCAAATTACACATTTAATCCATTCCAATTCCTCAAATAAATTTCAAAAATTACATTAAACCAAGTCTATTTCAAAAATCCTCCCAACGTTATATTTCATCCACTTCATCTTCTCCTTCAACTTCAAGCTCCACTTCACCTCTTTCCAACCCCTTTCAAGGCAACACCAAACTCACTTGTACAATCTCTAATTTTATTCAAAATATAACCAAAAATCCTTAAAATTCAATAATATTAATTACAAGAGCACAACTAGCACAACCCATGCTCAATCCCTAGTTCTTCCAGGAAAAATCACCACACCAACTCACTTAAATCCTCAAATTGCAATAATAGACACTCAATTGCTGGATTAAAAAGCATAGTTATTAACTAAATTAAAAGATTGAAAGACTAAAGTTAGTTGAAGAGAGCCTGGGGTTCACCTTGCAATCCACCATCGAAATAAGTCAAAGAGGAGTTGGAGGGAGGAGGCGGTGGTGTCGACAACTAATCACCACTGTAAGTACACGGATATTCTAGTATAGATCAAGGTCATCCCACAAAGATTAGATCAAATTACCAAGTGTTCCTTTGAATGATATACTGAGCACAATCAAGATTTGGTTATAAATGTCAAATACTACACAAAAAAGTATAACTTCAATGGCTTAAAACATCCAAGGATAGCATCACCTAATAATTTGTGGATCTAACATGTCAAACAAGCGCTTTTCAGCTTGCCCATTGATTCAATGGTTGATAGCGCTAGAGAATTCACAACTTTGTTTCAAATTGGAGTAAATTAACCTGATCAAACTAATTACTAATTTTCATTAAACCTTAATCGAATCAAGTTTAGAAATATGATTATTATAAGACCACTCAACTTATAATCCTTTCTCAAATGATTATTAAATTAAGTCTAATCCTAGTTTTTCCAACGCTAATCTTCGCCTATTAGTACTTAGATCTAACGTCTAACACAGATGGAAGAATTTAACTAAAAATCTCATGATCGCATTCAAAAATTCCAAGGACCAGATTGAAACAAGCAAGCAAGATTCCATGTACAAATTGTTCAGACTAGCAAAATCAACAACATCACTTTGGTTTAGCAACCCCTAGATAAAGAAAACTACTCAAACATTATTTAAATAAAAATATCACTAAATTCATAATCTAACCTAAAGAGAAAAGTCACAGGAAAGAGAGAAGAGAAAAAGCTTAGTCCAATCGCCCGGAAGACGATCTTTCAATCCTTATTCCAAAAGCTTCTAACACTTTGCTTGATCTTGCTTGTTTCCTTACCTCAACTCTCTTAATGGATGAATTTAGGTGGTATATGATGATGCGATGGTGATCGAAAGATTGATAGATGCCAAGGAAACAGTAAAATGAGGCTTTTAATGTTGAAATCAACTCTATAAAACCCTCCAAACACTTGGAACATGAACAACCACAAAAAATCTAGCAGACTCAGGGGACCAGTGGCTGCCATGATCTGAACATGGGGTCCACCATAGATTGTGGTCCCCACCATGGCCTGGTCGCGGTGCCCATTACTTCATTGGTTCCCCTTGTCTTGCCCTGCTGCCTCTTACTAGATGCACCTGAACTATAGTATTGGCCACTGTATGTCCATGTTGGGGACCTCTTTTGCTACCATCTTTGATTAACAGGGCCTTAAAATCTTCATTCTACTAACATACTTTGGGCTCGCACAGTCAAAATCTATAAACACTTCTGAAACAAGCGAAACTATGTGGAAAAGTAGAAATAGAGGCATAAATCATACAATTAAGCTCATTAATTACTTAAAATGACTCCCAAACACTTATGCAATCCTATACAAATATGAAATTCATCACTCCCCCTTCTTTAAACCTTTACCTATCCCAAAGCAAAGCTAAACTCAAGGCAAACTGAAAGAGGATATGCATCAAGGATTCATAAATGCAACAACCTCCTCAGGCTAGATAACTCACAACATATCAAAAGGATGAATATCAATCAATGGCAAACCCAAATAGTGCATAAGACATTTCAAAATCATAAGAAGGTGAATCGCCTTAAAAAAGTATGAAGCCACAAGTCATATAGCAAATTTGATCACCCCTAAAGTAGTCATAAAGTACAATATACGAGCACGGGGAATTTATTAGAGCCAAATGGATCGACAGAACCTCATCTTTGGAAAATGTGGAACACTCATGTGTTTGAAATATAGTTTAGGTTCACCTAAGACTCGCTCCAAAGATGCAATCTACCATATGCTTGCCAAAATTTTTAAATTCTCTATCACTAAGAATACAATATGCACGTGACAATCAAGAGGTCTTTACTTGGGTTGTAGCATGGGCTAAAAGGGGTTAAGGAAAAGGAGTGGACTAATGAAGTTAGATAATGTTAAGCTATTTAGCCAAAAGAAATGGGAGCAACCAACAAGGAACCAAGTAATTATAAAGTTCACAAAGACTCTAAACTGTAACAACACAATAAACGTCCCCCATGAGTCAAATAGGAAATGAGTCAACAAAGAAGGGAACTCAAGTTATTAATATGTCTAATGCCAATCAACTTTTTCATTTTTTTTGGGTTATTTTCTTCTTGTTTTCTTCAACACAATTTTCTCTTTTTTATGTGTATTTTTTCTATTTTCCCTTTTTTTAAAAAATAAAACGGAATTTCAACTATTAAAAGGCATATGACCACCAATTATAAACTCCTAAGCTAATACATATATACACAACTCAAACAAGAGGGGAATAAAATGAAATGCTCAATGTCATGAATCCCTTAACAAACCAACATACCAAACAACCTTTAACTCAATTACCCCCAAAACCAACCACTTGTAGATGAAGTGATGCTCCATCTTGGCTTCAAGGTAAGAATATGTGTTTGGCCAAGGGTGTCTATGGGGGATTCACAACAAAGATGGATATAAGCTCAAAAGGATTATCAAAGGGGATAAACATGTAACACAAGGGTAATCTATTTGATTATGTGGCTAAAGTGACCAAAGAAAGAATTCTCTATCATATAATCAACTATGTATATGTTAATGTGGTTTTAAACAAGAGTTTAGGCAAGTTCTAGAGATGCAATAGGGAAGAGTCACATACATAAAAGAATATGAGACTAAATATGATGAATTAGTCCAAATAAGACTCAAAGTCTCACATGATGCTACCTAAGTCTTAAATAGCTCATATAATTACTCTCATGTACCAACACTAGTGCAAAGGGCTCCAAGGGGTAACAAAGTTTCCAATCAAGGTAAGGGCAAAAAACAAGATATGTTCACAAAACCTTAAAAAATTTTCACACCAAAGGGGCCACTCATCAAAATAACTCAAGCTCGTGCTAAATGTTTTGCCTAGAGAATCATCATTAGAGTTTTTATTTTAAAATTTTTAAATTTTTGTAAATGCAACCTAAATCCTAAATGCATGCCTAAATATAATTCGAATGTGATCCTAATGCAATGTAAACAAACATGCCTAAACTAAGATGCAATACATATAAAATATCCTTCCCCCATGCTTAGACAATACATTGTCCTTAATATAAACACATAAGGTATGAAAAGACGAAGGGAAATAGGATTATACAAAAGCACACACCAAAAAGACTAAAATCTCTGGGAAGAAAAACAAAGAGAAAAGAAAAAGAACCATTGGTTGTGATACTGAGCAAACTCCAATATTGGACTTACTATCCCAAGCAAGGTATTGAACCAAGTAGGCTCAATGTTGACTTTAGGTCAACGACTAGGTCCTCTTAAGTCAATATTAAGACTTTGGACCCTTAAGAATGTCCAAGTAAGCTTAGGAAAGGTGGTCAGACAATTAGTAGCCCTAAATAAAGAGTTTAGATACTTTATTTTCCAAAAACCAATTCAGTAGCTCATTTTCATTTTCTAGGAAGAACACCTCATCTCACTTCTAGCGTAGTTTTGTCAAAAAATGGGGCCCCAATTTAGGCAAATTATATATGGACGAATAGCGCTAGACTTCTTGTTTCCATTAAGCCATAGAACCTCTCCAAATTCTAAGTATCGAGGAAAATAGGGGTTGAAAATGGGCATCAGTCAGTGCAGGGTTTGAAATTGCATGTTTTCGATTAACTAATAATTAGGGTAACAAATGAATAAATTAGGGCTAGTATTTCTTGCGCAAATGGTGGACTTTTCAGAAGCCACCAACTGGGAAAGATCCCCATATTTCATCCAATAGAGGTAGTGAATGACTTATTCAATCTAGTATTAATGCAGCTAATTCTAGCTCAGCTTCTATTTTAGACACCCCCTTTTACAATACAGCACTAGTTACGATTTCATTGGCTGATTTTCTTGTAATCCTATTGATTAGTGCATGACTTGGGGAAGGGGTTACTCTATTATTTATTTGCTTGATCCTTGTAACATTTCTCAGACTTTAATTAAATATACGAGAGCTTGATGCTTAGTATTTTTCTCAAAATCTCAAATTTCTTTATCTATCTAAGGAGGGTGGTGAAGTTGAATTCATCTCTTTAATTTAATCCTTCATGCCCTGGCTTTAGAGGATTAAAGGTTGGGTTGATTATCTCTTTCGTTCAATTGGGGTTTTTTCTCTCTCTTGACTTATCTTGGGGGAGATTGATCTTCATCAACATTTGGGGCTCATCATCAAGAGTTTATACCTTTATGTGGTCAATGAATTTCACCATGGTTCATTTGGTAACAAAGCAAAAAGTTCCTTCTTCCTTCTTCTTGGTAAGCTCCAAGTCCATCAATCTTTGTGTTTTGATTTTCTTAAATTGTGTTATTTTCTATCCTATTCTAGCATTTAGTTCTCCCTCTCTAAATCTTTTATTTAGTCCACAAAGAACCCTAGTTATAACTTAAACATAATCCTTAATCAAAACACATCCCTAAAACTCCATAAAAAGTCATTACAAAAAGTTTATCAAAAATCACCCATATAGAATTTTGGCATGGCCTATGCGTGCTGCTTGGCAAACTGTGCCACATCCCTACATTCCACATTTTGCCCCAAAGACCGCTGAGCACGACCCTGCCAGACCATTTTCATTGATTCTTGTTTGTGCCATCTCTAGCAGGCTCATCCCTCCCTATTTCTGTCCTTTACCCTTTTTTTACCTACAAACTCTACCAACCATGGCCAATGAGGGATATGCTTCTCACTCTAAGGGCATTCCTCCTGTGCAAGCCCATGATATGAGGACAGATAGGGCCACTACTGGGCTTCAAGAGCAAGCAAGAAAGCTCACCAAGGAGATTGAACAAGTAAGGGAATCCGCCTAATGAAACCCTTATTGTCAAGGCCATAATGTTAATCCTTTTGAGATAGCATACTCTTCCTCTCATGTACACTTTGATGATAAGGAAGAAGGGTCTAGGAGAATAATACATCCAAGAGATGATCTTAGGGATCTCAAAGTTAAGACTCTAAGATTTGATGGCAATCTTAATCCGAAGAATTATCTTGATTGGGTGCAAGTCATTGAAAGGATCTTTAAACTTAAAGAGTATAATGATGAAATGTCCTTCAACTTGACCATTCCTAAATTGAAGGAGTATGCTTCACTATGGTATGAACACTTGAAGAAGAGCCACAGAAGCGTCCTAGATCAAAACTTTGTCCAAGCTCAGAAAGCATATGGATAAGAGATCCCTGCCCTCCTCTTACAAGCAAGAACTCTACCTGAAGATTACTTCTCTTAACCAAGAGAATCTAAAGGTAGAAGAGTACAATAAGGATCTTGAATAGCTCCAAATGAGTGTTGACTTGGATTAAGAGCCCGAGTTCAGTTTGAGAGTGCTAGGTTCATTAAGGGGTTATCTCCTAGCATTGCTAACAGGCTGCATCTATGATGTTACTAATCTTTTCATGACGTGTGCCTATTAGAGCTTTATTTTCATAATTATTCTATCCTTATTTACTTAGATATTTTTATTATTTGTAGCATATAGTTGCATATTTAGTTGCATTTGCATATTCAGGGAAAAATAATGATAAAAATGAAAACATGGGTTATTGGACCTAATTTAAGTTGTAATTTTAATTAAGGGCTAAAATATTAATATTGGGTCAATTTTTAATTTGATATTAATGTGCTACTTACTATATTTTTCTTCCTTATTTTTCAGGTTAAATGGATCAAGGGAAGAATTATTAAGAACGCCTTATTCCAAGGCAACGAATAACTTGGGCAAGTTGCCGAAAAAAGATAAAGTAATGCCAAAAATGGAGATTGGCCAAGAGGATTTAAGCCCGAGGCCTTTTATCATTAACCCACAAAAACAAAAAACAAAAATTCAAAACCTCAGCCGTGACCCATCTTAATCCATCTCCCTTGATTTTCTCCTTCTTCTTCTCCACAAACCCACAGCAGCCACATAAATTCCACGGTTCATCGGCATTTCCTCCATTTCTCCCTCACCACTACTACAATCTTCATCTCAACTTCCATCATCATCATATATAAATTCATCATCAACAGCAATCATCAAACCCATCATCTCCACCCTCTCTACTCACCTCCTTCATCTACTCATCATCAACTCACGGAACCAGCCGAAAATCATCGTCAACCTTCATCTTCTTCGCCATTTCACGGCAAGACACCTCCAGAATCAGCCTCATCATAAATCATCAACTTCTTCATTTTGGTGTTGGTCTATTTCGTTTATTTCACTTTTGTTCTTTTTTTTTCATTTTGGTATTCTTTATTAAAGATATTTGTTTTCGTATTTTTATGATAGGCTAGTTTAATATTTTGCTTGACCAAATATTATAGTTTACCATCTGAAGTTATTCTTCTTGAGATAAGCTTTGTATGCTTAAATTTTCATATTATGTTTATGTGAATAATCTAAGTTTGTTTAGAATAATTGTTTAATGTCGAATGTTTAATTATATTTGTTTGGCTACCTAAATAATTTTAGCATTTAAATAGTGTTAATTAGTAACAACTTTTGACTATTAAGATTAAAAGAATCAACTTAGGTCTAAATTACATGAATCTGCTGTAGAGGATTTAATGGTTTAGGTTAGATGAAGTTTTCCTAAATCCTAATGCATTGAGTCTTTAATTTGTTATGCTGTAGAGTAATAAGTTAAATGACTTAATAGAATTCATCATAAGACATTCTAGGGTGTATTTAACAGTAAGAAAAAATAGAGGTTATAGACATTCTTAACCTACAGTTTAACTATTCCATAAATATAATATACGTATCAATGATTAAATAACGGAACACGGCAAAATATATATTAAGGTTAAGCAATTTTCTCATCAAGTGATATTTGTTTTCTTTTATTTTTGCGAAAATTTTAGTTTATAATTTAGGTGCTCAAAATTTAATTATATTGATTAGTTAGATATTTGAATATTTTATGCAACTACCTCCCCTAGATTGGTTTTTTTTTTTCTGATTGTTTGAGTCATAGAGTAAAATCTTAGTAGTCTTTAGTTTAGGATTTTTTTTTTAATTCTGGTTATTTTATTTTCAACAGATTTTTGTGTGTTATTTTTATTATTTTAATTAGTTAGAAATTTATTTTTAATTAAATCTTTTTACTGGTGGTTAATTACCATTTTAGGGAGTCATGGAATTTTTATAGAATTTATGGAATCTGTTTCGAGTTTGTTGTGATTTTTCTTCCATTTTCAGTTAAAAATTATTTACGTGTGAAATATTTGGTAAAAAAATCTAACATTTTAGAATCAGATTTGATATATTTTTGCACATCCTATATTGCATTTTCAGAATTTTATTCAAATATTAGGTGTGTTATTTAATTGAGTTTTTGAGTCAGTAATTTGCAGTTTTTTTTTTTTTATTATAAGAGTTCATTGCTTTATAATTTAAATCTATTTCCCCGTGGGATCGACCCTACTTGCCCTATCTATAGTCCTTAACATACAAGGGTATTTAAGTTATTTAATTTGTAGGTACAACGATACGCCTTACAAATTTTGGCGCTGTTGTTGGAGAAATTATTCTTGTTACTAAGTCTTGAGTTTATTCTCATAATTTATTTATTTATTTTTTTTACTGTTTACTTTTGTTTTGAATTTTTAAAGAAACTAAACATTTCAATTGATTCTATATATTTATTTAATTGTTTCCTTTCAGGTTTATGAACGTTGGCAAGAGAATAGAATGTATCAACTCTTACGTTGAATTCTTGAACAACGCCACCGTAGAACAGTTACTTGAGATTTTTGTGAACGACAAAGAAGACGAAAAAGAACCACTTATGGCGACAAGGACATTGAAGGAGTTAGCTACGCCAGATGTCACGCAACAACCGGTTGGCATTGTTTTTCCTGAATTGGAGAAACCGTTGAAGTTGAATTCAGGTTTTCTCAATCTATTACCTAAGTTTAATGGTTTGTCTGGTGAAGATCCTCATATACATTTGAAAGAATTTTTAGTTGTTTGCTCTACTATGAGACCCGATGGGGTTGATGAGGATCAGGTTAAGCTTCATGCTTTCCCTTTTTCTCTACATAACTTGGCCAAGGATTGGTTATATAACCTTCCTCCTAGATCTATTACTTCTTGGACTCAATTGCAAAAATCTTTTCTTCAGAAATTTTTCCCTGCTAGTAGAATTGGTGCTATTAGAAAACAAATTTGTGGAATTAGGCAAAACTTGAATGAGTCATTGTATGAATACTGGGAAAGGTTTTAAAGACTTTATAGTAGTTGTCCCGAACGTCAAATTAATGACCAATTGCTGATTCAATACTTTTATGAAGGACTGTTGCCAAATGATAGGCGAATGATAGATGCTGCTAGTGGAGGAGCCTTAGTTGACAAAACACCTACCCAAGCTACGACTTTGATCTCTAATATGGCACAAAACTCATAACAGGTCAATACTAGATCTGACTTGGTAATCGGTAAGGTTAATGAGGTTGATACTATTCAACACCAGTTAGCAGCTTTGACCTCTAAATTAGATAAGTTGATGACCAGAGGACCTAGTGTTGGGGTAGTATGTGGAATATAGTGTATAGAAGGTCACCCTACTGATGCTTGTCCAACCTTACAAGAGGGAAATGTTAATGCTATGTTTAACCATCAACCCAGGAAGTGTGACCCTTATTATAACACTTACAATGAGGGTTGGAGAGATCATCCTAATCTTAGATATGGACCACCTAATCCACCTAGTTTTACTCGACCTCAACCTCCAGTTAACCAAACTGATAAGACCTCCTTTTTGTTAGAACAGTTACTGAAAAAGATGGACCAAGATAAGAAAGACACAGATGCTAGATTTAATTCAATGGAAACTGTCCTTAAGCAAAATGAGCCAAACCCAATCCACCTTAGGAACCTTAGTAACATGCAGTCTCAAATTAGTAATAGGTTGCCTACCCAACCCTTTACAAATCCTAAGGATAATGTTCGTTCCATAACTTTAAGGAGTGGAAAGGAACTAGGAGAGGCCCATATGTCTAACAAAGAGGTTGAGAGTGAGAAAGAGGTGAGCGAGAAAACTAAGACCAAGGAACAAGATGAAGGTGAGAAAGAGAAGGGGGAAGAACGAAAGAGTAGGAAGCATCAAGAGACAACTCTAGAGGACTTTAACAAACTCCCCCACTATGTTCCTAGACCACCCTTCCCACATAGACATGCCCAACCTAAGCATGATGCGGCTAATGATGAGATTTTAGAGATGTTTAGGAAGGTAGAAATCAATATTCCTCTTTTAGATGCTATAAAACAAGTGCTTAGATATGCTAAGTTTCTAAAAGAATTGTGCACCAATAAAAGAAAATTAAAAGGGAATGAAAAGATTAGTGTAGGGGAAAATTTATCTACTGTGTTTCAAGAGAAGTTACCTCCTAAGTGTAAAGACACTAGCATGTTTTCTATGCCTTGTAAAATAGGTAACAGTAGCTTTGATAGGTATATGCTTGATTTAGGAGCTTCTATCAATGTTATCCCCAGATCTGTATATGATTCTCTTAATCTTGAACTTTTAGAACAGATTAGCCTGGTGATTCAGTTAGCTGATAGGAGTAATGCTTATCCTGAAGGTGTCTTAGAGGATGTTTTGGTCCAGGTTAATGAACTTATCTTCCCTGCTAATTTCTATGTGCTTGACATAGAGGGGAGAGAATGAACCACCCGTTCTACTTGGCTGACCATTTTTGAAAACCTCTAGAATAAAGATTGATGTGCATAGTGGGCAATTAACCATGGAATTTGATGGCGACGTGAATAAGTTTAATATAATTGATGCAATGGGATTTCCTACTGACGTACATAATGTGAATGCCTTGGATGTATATGAAAAATTATCCCAAGATGTTTTCAAATTAGATAATGATGATGTTTTGAATGTGGCTATTGCCCATAGTTTGTTTAGTACTGATTTGACTGAGTATGATTATGTTTTATGTGGTGAATTGGTGGATGTTATTTATGATTTGAAGTTTTTACAGAGCATGCAACCTCCTTTTCAAATTGCTAGACAAAAGTTATGTGTTAACACCATGTCAACCCAAGATACTATAGTTATGCCTAAGTTGAAACCTTTGCCTGCTAATTTAAAATATGTATACTTGGGTGATAATGAAACTTTATCTATGATTATCTCTAATTCTTTAACTGAATTACAAGAGGAAAAATTGATTAGAGTTCTTAGAGATAACAAAAGTGCAATAGGATGGACTTTTGCTGATATTAAAGGACTAAGCCCAACATTATGTGCACATAAAATTGCCTTAGAACCTGATGCAACCCCTAAAAAAGTTCCTCAACGCAGTCTCAATCCTCCTATGATGGAGGTGGTGCAAAAGGAAATCTTAAAGTGGTTAGAAGCAGGGGTGATTTACCCCATTGCTGATTCTAAGTGGGTTAGTCCCATACATGTAGTCCCTAAGAAAGGTGGTACCACTGTAGTGACCAACAAACAGGGAGAGCTCATACCCACACGAGTGCAGTCAGGTTGGAGGGTGTGCATTGATTATAGGAAGTTAAATAAGGCAACTAAGAAAGACCACTTTCCCTTAACTTTTATGGATCAAATGTTAGAAAGGGTAGCATGTCATTCTTACTATAGCTTCCTAGATGGGTATTCGGGTTACTTACAAGTACCCATAACTCTAGAGGACTAAGATAAGACCACCTTCATTTTTCCTTTTGGTACTTATGCGTTTAAACGCATGCCTTTTGGCCTTTGTAATGCACCTGCCACTTTTGTCCATATTTTCTGATTTCATCGACAAGATTATGGAAGTGTTTATAGATTATTTTACTGTGCATGGTGACTCTTTCGACCAAAGTTTGCATAATGTGACATTAGTTCTTAGGCATTGCATTGAAACAAATCTAATTTTGAACTTTGAAAAATGTCATTTTATGGTTGATCATGGAGCGGTACTAGGGCACATCGTTTCAAAGAAAGGTTTAGAAGTTGATAAAACTAAGGTAGAAGTGATTTAGTCTTTGCCTTACCCATCTAGTGTAAAAGATATTAGATCATTTTTGGGACATGTAGGGTTTTGTAAACGATTCATTAAGAACTTCTCAAAAATTGCTTCTCCGTTATGTGCTTTGCTTGCTAAGGATGTTGAGTTTGTTTTTAATGATGACTGCAAGCATGCTTTTGATGAATTAAAGAAGTGTTTGAATTCGCCTCCTATTATTCAAGCGCCTAATTATGCCCTTCCTTTTGAACTTTTATGTGATGCATCTGATAAAGCAGTAGGTGCTGCTTCAGGGAAAAAATAGGGGAGGGAATCTCATGTGATTTGTTATGCCAATAAGACATTAGATTCTGTACAATGCAATTATACTATTACTAATAAAGAATTGTATGCTATTGTGTTTGCATTGCAGAAATTTAGATCTTATCTGCTGGGTACTAAGATCACTGTATATTCTAATCATACTACTTTAAAATATTTAATGAAAAAGAAAGAGGCTAAACCTAGACTAGTTAGATGGATTTTACTCTTGCAAGAGTTTGATTTGGAAATTGAGGATAGGAAAGGCCTAGATCACCATGTAGCTGACCATTTGAGTAGAATTGCAACTGGAGAAATTAGTAAGGATTCTATTATTTTGCTGATGAATATTTATATGCTGTTACCAAAGCTTTTCCTTGGTATGTGGACATTGTTAATAATTTATTTACGAAAACCTTTCCTACTAATATGCCTAAGCATGCTAAAGATAGAATTAAATCACAAGCTAGATTTTATGTGTGGGATGAACCATATTTGTGGCATTTTTGTAGTGATCAAGTAATTAGAAGATGTGTTAAGGATTTTGAAATTTTATCTATTATGTAGTTGTGTCACTTCCAAGAGGGAGGAGGTCACTTTGGTCCTAAAAGCACTGCACATAAAGTTTTAGAATGTGGATTTTTCTGGCCCATAATTCACAAAGGTTGTTTGGAATTCTATAAAAGATGTGACATGTGCTAAAGAACTGGAAATGTAAGTGATAGAAATCAAATGGCCTTATATAATATATTTGTGTGTGAGATTTTTGATGTATGGGGCATTGACTTTATGGGCCCATTTACCCCTTCTTTTGGGAACCAATATATCTTAGTTTGTGTAGATTATTTATCTAAGTGGGTAGAGGCTATTCCTACAAAAACTGATGATGCTAGGACTATGGTTAAACATCTTAAGAAAAACATCTTAAATAGGTATGGAGTGCCTAAAGCCATCATTAGCGATAGCGGAACTCATTTTTGTAATAAAACTTTGAAAGATCTACTAGGTAAGTTTCATATTACTCATAAAGTGTCAACTGCTTATAACCCGCAAAATAGTGGTCAAGCTGAGAGCATGAATAAAGAAACTAAAGGGGTTCTAGAAAAAATTGTTAAACCTGATAGGAAAGATTGGAGTGATATATTAGATGATGCACTTTCGGCTATCAGGGCTGTATATAAAACTCCAATTAGGATGTTACTATATAGGATAGTCTTTGCAAAAGCATGTCACTTACCTGTAGAATTAGAACATAAATCCTTTTAGGCTGTGAAGAAGTGTAATATGGATTATATGGAAGTAAGAAAGGAGAGGAAATTACAATTGCAAGGGTTAGAAGAAATAAGGTTAGAAGCCTATGGCAATTCAGTCATTTATAAGGGTAAGTCTAAGGCATTCCATGATGCTAAGTTGGTTAGGAAAGAGTTTCATGTAGGAGAAAAAGTTTTGTTATTTCATTTAANNNNGAAACTATTTCCTGAGAAACTTAGATCTAGGTAGAGCTGGGTAATAGGTCAGGTTGAGTTGGGTTCGTGTTCGTGTCGAACTTAAACGGGTTGAGAATTCCTCAACCTAAACCTAACTCTTTATTAAACGGGTTGAAAAATCTTGACCCATACCCATTTAGTTTTTAAACAAGTTGACCCGCTTAACCCATTTAAGATAAACAGGTCGAGTTTAGTCACCTAATTACCCATTTACGCATTTAACATTTTCTACTAGTACGTAATTATATGATGTTAAAAACTAAATTTACATATCACATTAGACAATTACTCTCTAAAACTCTTCCGATTCATCATAATTCACAATTTTAAATTTTTGTATCCTTAATTATATAAAAAAGGTAAATGGACAAATGTCAAATGGGAAAATGAATTAACTTATTTAACCTATTTAATTAAACGGGTTAAACAGGTACTTTTTCGTATCGAGAATCTCGGCCTGAACCTAAACTATTTAATTAAATGGGTTGAACATGTCAACCCATTTAATTAAACAGGTTGAAACTTTATACCCAAACTCACTTAACTTCGTGTCGGTTTCGAGTTGGTAATTGTGTCGGATCAGCTTTTCCTAACTCTAGATCTAAGTGGCTAGGCCCTTTTGAAGTCACTCATGTCCATCCTCATGGGGCGGTAGAAATTAGGAGTCTTGATACTAATAAGATTTTTAAGGTGAACGGTCACAGGTTGAAATGTTTTTTATGAAGGAGTTGTTTGCAAAGTTGATGATATTGATTGGAAGATCCATGACCGAAAAAGAGGTCGAGCCAAAGACAAGAAACAAAGGCGCTGCTTGGGATGCAACCCAAGTCACTTTTCAGGGAGTTTCTCTTTTACTTACTTCACCACATTTCATATTTATTTATTTATTTTATTTTGTTTTCTTTGCATTGTGGACTATGCAAAATTTAAGTGTGGGAGAGGGAAATCTTACTACCTTAGATATTATATGTCATTAGAAATGTTAGCTCATGCATTGCATTTATTTTTATTTTTTTTATATATACATTTTTTTTAAATTGCATGAAATCAAAAGAAAACTAGGGTAATCACCATTTATTTTGTATGCATACTCCCAATTCGCCCAATAACTGAATCTGAAAGGGCATTTATTTAAGGATTATGCAACAAAAAGAAGATGGAACACAAATGTAAGGAGTCTAAACCTAACTCTTGTGCGGTAAAATGCATGGATACCTAGCCTTGTAGGAAAAAGGAACATTGCGACTAGTGTAATAATATGATCTTTATTTTCCTCTAGCCATAAACTTGATAGACTATGACTGAAATTCTGATAGAAACTGGTTGCTTGATACTATAATGAATAATCAACATGAGATTTTGATCCCAACATATTTATGCCCTCTTGCTTTCCCTATCAAACTTACATTATCCTGCCATTTTTCCTATTAGATATCATGTCTTTTATATCCAATTATTTTGACATGGCTCATTGACCTGATGCATATCATATGAGTGATTTAAAAGGGGGAAATGGGTTGTTATAGGGATTTTATTCTTTTCTCGTATGGCTCCATACACACCCAAAAAAAAAGGAGAGAAATAGGAAGAAGAAGAAGAATATTTATAAAAAGAGCCATGAAGCATATCTTTGTATCCTTTTTCCCTAAATTGTGAAGCATCTATTGCTAAACATTATTTTCGGTGGGATATTATTTAGGTGATATATTTCCATTATTCATCCTTTGTGGAAAATTTTTATGGTTAGTGGGGATTTCAATGATATGTATCCACATTTATGTTAGGAGGACTAACCCTTATTCTCATATTTTAACATTTCTACAAAAAGGACTAAACACATAAACCCAAAGCCATTTCTTTCTAAGCCTAAGCCCATATCTCATGTTTCATTGTTTTTATAGTATTCTTGTGATTAGCTATGTTGAACCTAAGTGAAAAGTCTAGATGGTAGAAAGGCTCCAGATGGCTAATATTATTACATTCTTGCTGAGTCTAATTGGACCTACTTGATTGCTTTGTACCCGATGCCAAGTAGCACTGGGTGTGATATCCTCAAATTTATTCAAGTCCTATCTGAGTTGCCAATTGTTGCAAGAAAAAGTTTTAAAATTTATAAACCCCAAGTGCAAGGTGTATCGTTGAGTACTTGGG
>NCQT01079323.1:8090-23348 GCA_002740465.1 Stenocereus thurberi | reverse complement strand
GTGGGCCCTCAAGCCGTGGGTCCACCAAATCTTGCACCAGGCCAATAATAAAAACCGGGTTATGAGTGAATGAACCCAGCGCCAACTCGTCAGGCATCGCCAAGATTGATCTGCAAAGTTTAGCCACTTCCTTGACCTCCTTGAGCTTAGTAGGGTCTTCCTTGAGCTGAGAAAGGACCGTAGGAGAGTGGGCTTGATGGTCTCCATCAGCGCGTGACGGGCATGCGCCCCCCTCCGTGATGTCTGTCTAATGGGTATGGTTCAGTTCCCTTATTCCCGTTTTCTACCTCTTATTTTCTTTTTTCCTTATTTTCGTTTTAGGCGAGGTCGAGTTTCAGGCAAAGGGAGTTTAGGGTTAGGGTTTTGGATCTCGGTGATTAGGGTTCAGTCGAGTGGGAGCCAGGTCTTTTTCAGAAAAAAGAATGTCTTTCATAATTTAGCACTCAAGTCAAGTACGACTGTTTAAACATGCCGGAGTGGTTATCGGGCATGACTAGAAATCATAAGACATGTTCCTCGAAATCATGTTATGTCTGATGTTATGATTGTTATGATTTAGCATAAGACATGTTCTTCAAATCTAAACAGTCATATTTGTAGAATAATGGCATGTCTAGGCATGAATTTGAATCATGAGTTGCTAAACAATCATACTTGTAGACATAGATTTTACGGATTCCAATGAATCAGATCCATAGAAAAACTCAATTACTTTTAGTAATATAAGGAATCATGGTTTCTAATTGCATAAATAATAATGGTTAATAAACTAATCATGTTACTCGCACAATAATCTTGGCAGAATTAACACATAATCCCATAATTTGTATGAATTTACAAACAATCTAAAAAAGACATGATGGAGTTTGTATTCTGGGCATGTGTTCTTCGATTATTAGGACCAAAAATTCAATCTTTTAGTCAATTTGAGATATCAGAATCACAGAAGCATGTCATGAGTTGTATAATTATGAAAATAAAACAACTAATTGTGTAGCCATATTTAAAGAATTAAGCATGCTTATCATTCAAATCATTCAACGTACTAGAGGGGACTAAATCCGATCAGTTTGCCTCTGATACCACTGTTAGACAAATCAGGACTGACCTGGTTGCGGAAACGACTGTCGAGAATAGTCCACGAATTAGTGATGAGGGGACAGCTACCAGAGTCACCTTTTTGCCATCCACGTCCTAAACCCGAGTGCCTGGCAGTGATGATAAGGCAACCGTGGGGAGGGGGAGCAGAGTGTGAAAGATGAGAATTGTGCGTATCTCTGGCTGAACCCCCCAAACCTCCTTTTATAGGTTATAGGGGGCAGTTAGGGTTGCCTAGGGCAACACTTTGTAGCCGTCGGGCCTCACTTAATAGGCCAGGCCAACATATACATATATGTATATATCTATATACATAGATGTATATATATACATATATGTATATGTGTGTGTGTGTGTGTGTGTGTATGTATGTATGTATGTATGTGTGTGTGTATATATATATATATATATATATATACACACACACACACATACATATGTGTGTGTGTGTATGTGTGTGTGTATGTATGTATATACATATATGTATATATACATATATATGTGTGTGTGTGTGTGTGTATATATATACACACACACATACATGTGTGTGTGTGTACATAGGGGACGACTTTGATAGGATGAGGTCTTGTATAGGAAGAGTAGGATGAGGTGATCAATAGTGATCAGTAACTATTGCATCAGTGATCGTTAGTATTACCTCGATTATCAACATATCTTGAAAAAAATTTCAAATGTTGCCTTAAAGGTATGTTGATCACTAAGGTAATACTAACAATTACTGAAACAATAACTATTGATCACTACTAAGATGAAGTAATCAGTAGTTATTATGTCAGTAATCATTAGTATTGCCTTGTTGATCAACATATCTTGAACAAATTTTCAAAGATTGCTTTAAAGGTATGTTGATGACCAAGGTAATACTAGCGATCACTAAAACAATAACTATTGATCACTACTGATCACCTCATTTTGCTCATCCTACCCAAAACCTCATCCTACCAGAGTCACCCCCTATATATATATATGTGTGTGTGTGTGTGTGTGCGCGCGTGTGTGTATGTCTGTGTACACATAGGTATATGTATGTATGCATGTGTGTGTGTGTGTGTGTTATGAAAAACCTGCAAGTGCCCTTGACAAATAGGCAAAACTGCAATCCATGGTCTAAAATTCATAAACAGTCAAGATTAGAAGGGAAGTGAGATAGAACCATGTTGCATTTTATTGTATACACCTAGGAGCTTGCGCTCCCAGTGATGATATCAGCACCAAATCAGCAATTATATTTATCAAATTATTTAATTTATTTTTCCTTAAATTTGAGCGCAGCCATATTTAGTAGTAACCATTGCAGTTAGTTTTTTTTGGTAATAGTTGTGAATAAATGCCAAGCTTTTAATAGATTGGCGTTAATGGCTTAATGCATTATAGTAGGTGAGGGTTTGGTTCATCATCATTAATGAATTATATTATTATATTGTCATTTTCTACTCTTTACCAATTTTCATTGTCATTAACACTCATATATCGTATTTTATCACATTTGATTTTTGTTACTTTTAAGATTTAAGATTAGTGTATAATCAACCACATTGTCATTAAAAAATAAAAAATCATTGTCACTTTTGGTTTTTAGATGTGTATTCATTATTTAGTTTTGGTTTTTTCATTTTAAAAAGGTATCATCGTTTGATTGGGTATGTGGATTTAAATTGCTCACTCACTCTAACCAACTTGTTCATTGAATGTCTTGATGTTCACTAATAGTAGGATATTTGTTCATAATCTACTGTGAAGCTATTCACTGGAGGTTGCCCAATTTGTTTATGTATCGTTTAGATATTGATTAGTCTCGAACATGCAAATCTTTCATTAAGCCTCGTCAACGTGTTTAATTGACATCTTAATAAAGTTTACTAACAGTAGGATATTTTGTACATAGTGTTGTGAGGTTTTTCACTGAGATTACCCAATTTGTTCATTCATTGTTTCAATAATGTTCACTTTTAGTATGTGATCAATTTTAATTGCTCATCAAATGTCGTGAACTTGTTCATTGAACGTCTTAACAAGATATACTAATGGTAGGATATTTGTTTATAATCTATCGTGAGTTTGTTCATTGAGACTACTCATTTGTTCAATTATTGTTTCAATAATGGTCACCTTCGGGTATGTGAATATGAATTGTTCATTAAGCTTCTTCAGCCTGTTCATTGGACGTTTGGATAAAATTCACTAATAACAGGATTTTGTTCATTATCTATTGTAACGTTGTTTACCGAGGCTACTAATTTGTTCATCTATTGTTTGAATAATAAGTTATCATCTGATACGTGATGATTAGAAATGGAATACTTAAGAAAATTAAAGTTGAAAATAATTTTAAAAACTTTAAACGCTAACAAATACCCTTCGAATCATAAACACACATTAACAATTTCTTTCCATCTTGAGCACACTGTACAAGTTATTAAACAAACCTTTAAACTTGTAAAGTAATCGAACAAAGTTTAAAATGAATGACTATTCTTTTTTTTTTTTTTTGGATAGAACATGAATGACTATTCTTTGGATAAGGAACCATATGGAAAAAATAATGAAGTAATTTTTAATTTAGTAGCAATCAGCAATTTAAAAAAAAAAACCAATCAATTACAATTGTAAACGAACAACAGTTTCTTTTTAATGATGAACAAACTTAAGATCCTGAATGAATAATCTATAACTACAAGATGAACAAAAAGTAACCACATATCCACTAGCAAGTGAATTTAAAAGGGGAAAAAATAGTTAAAACTCCAATACACAAACAAACACATCCTTGCTAGTTGAAATACTTTGACCGTTGAACTGCCCTCCCTACTTCTTCATCCTCGAAATCTCCGTGGTGAAGGTGAACATGCCAGTGTTGACTATCAACTGATCTTCATGCTATAAAGTACAATATCTTTCGATTCAGTAAATTTAGTAGTGAATATATTAAACAATTGCTCCGGAACAAGTGAAATATTCACACGTATGCTCTAATTCAAATATAGAAGGAAGAAATCGAGTATCACTGAGATTTGACAGGTAATTGTGACAAAAGTGGTGAAATTTTGAGTTTGCAATATTGTTATGTTGAATTTTCTGGTGAAGTTTTCTAAAAAGAAGATGGATGTGCAGCGAAGAAGAGGAAAGAATGAAGATGATGTAGAAAGAAGAGAGAGAAGAAAGAAGTGTAGTGGGAGAAAGAAACGGAAGAAAGTGTAGTGGGGAAGAAAGAAGTGTAGTGGGAGAAAGAGGTTATTGGGTTTTATTTATGTCTATATTATTTATTTCTATTATTTACTTTTTTTCTTTAAAAAACTCAGTGCCAACATGTAATATATTCGCTGAGTTGGAATTGGGAGCATAAACTCCCAAGTGTACATAATATGTATTGGAACCATGTATTGTGAATTTTCATAATATGTTAAAACAGTAATCCAATGAAACTGAGATTCTCAACGTAACCATAGCCAAACCAAGTCACTGAAGACAATGGGTATGCAAAAACTCTTCCGTTTCTACCTTGCCGATGTTCGAGATGCTAGCTAAGGGTCTGTTCTTTTCTTTTTGATGGTAAATTAAGATGGATAAAAGGATGAAATAGGTTAAGGTATGTTGAAGTAGGTTGAGGTGAGTTGAAGTGGGTTGAAGCGGGTTGAATTTTTTTATGTGATAAATTGAACTTGGTTAAAATAGTGGAGGTGAGTTGCAGTGAGTTGAAGTAAGTTGAAGTTGATATTTTAAAATTGACCAACGAAAATAACAGGGCCTAAATCACCTAAGATTGGTTGCATGTTTTATTGCCCAGCGGTTAATAAACCATGTGAGAATTCGTGCTTACGTAAAGCCATAATGTTGGAGCTCCAAAAGTGCAGACGTTTACCATAATTGTTGACAAATCCAGATCCATTAAACGGGTTCAACAGTTAGATGGTCATGTTTTCCACCGTAAGGTCTGAAACAACCAATTTGCAATTCAAGAGGGGGGTTGCATACATCTGAACACCCCCCGGCCCGCCACACACCCAAGGAGTTTTACTCCTACTCCAGAGGCCCACATGGTGAAGTTCTGTTCATTAGACAATGGCCCTGTTTGGTTGCATCAGCTGTTTGCTAAAAAAGAGTTGTTTGGGACCTCTTTAGCTGTTTTGACTAAGTCAAATAGCTAAAGAGGTGTTTGGTAAATAGCTATTTCAAACAGTTGTTTTACCCCAAATAGCTCTTTTTCAAACAGCTATTCCTAATCCCCTTTTGGGAACAACTTTTTATTGAAATTACAACACTATCTAGAAGTTGAAGAAAATTACACCCATGCCATTCATTAACCTTTCCTCTCCCTTGGCAGTTTCCATAATCAACGTTCGTTCAACAGGCCATTAACCTTCATCCTTCATCATTCAACTCTCTTCTTCCTCATACCCTTCGCTCCACTCTTCTACTGCCAGCCATCAGGCATCCGCTGCTCGCCGGCCACTCGCGTCCTGTCGCCGGCGTCAGAGCTTCGAGGGATCTTCCCCTATTCCAGTTGTTGCTCCACCAACCGTCTTCTTCCCTATTGCATGCTGTTCTCTGCTAAGGTGAATTGCTTTTGAGGTATTTTGTTCTTCTTTTTTCTTTACTCCATGAATTGGCTTGAAACTGTTCTCTGCCTATCGTTGAATGCTCCAGTCGTTTGTATATTTTGGGTTTGAAACTTGGTACTTGAAGATTTTACTCCAGCTATTTTGGGTTGAAATTGAAAAATTAAAAAGTGGGAGTTTTTGTTTTCTATAGCATACAAAATTTAGGAGGGTAATAAACATGTTCATTCCAACAACTAACCAGAGGAGAGTTTCCATTCCTTATGCCAGAGATAGAAGTTTAATAATAGGAGTTTTCATTCCTTAACAAGGGGAGCAATTGCAGAAGTGGAACTCATATTTTAGCACTCGAGATAGGAAAGGTCAGTTACTGATTTGGGATAGAGCAAGCTGAATATAAGCAAAAGAAACCAACACTGTAAATTAAAAAGAGCAATTGCCTTGCTAAGTAATGTGATCTTCTTGATTTATAGTTTTCCCAAGATTGGGGCCGTATTGGGTTTTGAGCTAGACCAAAGTGATAATGGTGAGAACATGGTAAAATTCTGAATATACATAATGCAGCAGGAATGAAGTTCAAGCAGGATTGTATCCATACAAGTCGTCAAGATTAGTAGTATCTAGTATACTGGTAGAACAGCAGTACATGTATTTCTGATTCTAAGATGTATACTTTTTTTAACTAACTTAAAAGACACACTTGCATTATATTTGCATTTAAGAATTCATGCCCCTTTTTGGGTGGCTTGCTGTATCTCAACAATTAGAAAGAGTTAGTGCAGAATCAACTTTTCAACGTGATCATCATGCCTTGTTTCTTTGTTGTATAGGACTGAATATGGAATAAAATTTTGACCAAAGATCAAAAGCTATGACACTAGTTTAGGTTGATGCAAATATAATAACGTAGATATCATCCATCTTCAATTCAGACTTTCAAAACTCCATTGTGATTTTTATTGAGAATAGAACCGGAACCGATTATTTAATAGATGTGGACTTGTATGATTTTTATTCTTCTTATTTATTTGCTTAATTTGATTTAGGATGGCGCCATGTAGAAAAGGAGTAAAGAAAGTAGTCAAGAAGCTAAAGAGAGTGGTCGTGCTAGTTGGTCAAAGGAGAATATTCTCATCTTTTGTGATCTTTGTATTGAGCTTGTTGACAAGAATAAGGGAAAGAATGGTGGGACAATATCTCAAAGGATACGTTGGGAAGACATCATGCCGGAATTTCAAAAGAGAACTAATTGGGCATGATCTAGAGAGCAACTAAAGCACAAGTATGATGGGTTGAAGGTTAGATGGGCTTTGTGGAAAAAGTTAAAAGGGAAAGAAACCGGTTTAGGATGGGATCATGAAAATGGACTATTGAACCAGTGATGAATGGTAGTTGTAGAAGATTGAGGTTAGTTTTTCACCCTTTTTTTGGTTCCCTTAACAATTTTGATGTTATAATGATTAACAAACCCAATGTAGTAACTTATGTTTTTTTAAAAAAATTTGGTTTTATAGGAAGATGCTAAGTTTAAGCAATTTCGAGATAAGGGAATTGATCTAGAGCTTAAAAGTAAAATGGATGAACTATTTGAAGGCATGTAGCCAGGAGGGATGACATAATTACCCCAAATATGGATCCCCTTCCTACTCCTATGGAAGAAAACGTAGATATGGTATATATCCCTTCCCAACCTCATAGTGAAAATAACATAAATCAGCGTTTCAACATTGAGAACAATGATATAAGCATTTTAGGCCCTTAGGTTAGTGCATGGCAAGAGTTATGGCATGATGACTCCCCTATATCTACTCCTCCACCTGTTTCCCAAGGGGTAGATGGAGGTGGAATTGGAAAGGGTAAAAGAAAATTAGAGAACTTATCCGTAGATCCTAATAAAAGTTCAAAGACCAATGGTCCTAAAAGAATGAGATCGACAGCCATGATATATGAGAAGCTCGATGCTATGTTGGAAGTTATCATTTCAGAGAAAAAGGCAAGGGAGGTTGAGAGGGAGGAAAGGAGGGGAAAAAGGCAAAGGAAGGAGATAAACAACAAAAATGCAAGTGGCGACAATGGAGCTCCTAGTGTTCCTGATCCATTAGCCAAGATATGTGCCTTGCCTCATTTTGATCCTTTGCATCCGATGTTCATGTTTGCTTGTGAATTGGTAGAAGATCCACAAAAAAGGATGATTTTGTTTGGTTTGCCGAATGATGATTCAAGAGCTCAATGGCTAACTTACTTATATGATACATATGGCAAGAAATGAATGTGGTTGTGTCTTTAGGCTTGTAATGGATTTAGTTATGAACTTATTTTGATTAGTAGACGGATTAACTATTTTGTTTGCTTGTAATCGTTGTAGGCCTCATGTTGATTTGTAGACTTGGATTTATGATACTTTTATGCCTCATTTTGTGAACTTCCAAGTTCTTGGAAGTATGATGGTGATATGGTTGTAGACCTTAGTTTGTGACCATTGAAATTAAGTTGGAATTATGATAGTTGTAAGCTTAATTATGATTGTATGGCCTAATTTTGTGAATTTCTACACTAGTTGGACTTAATTATGATTCGGGTTATATGCATATATTCATATTAATGTTTTGTGAACTTAAAATAATAGGTATGGATGACGAAGATATTCAATATATGGAGAATAATGGGGATAATACTGATGGTAGTGATAGTAGTGATAATGATGGGTATGATGCTATGTTGGATGCAATGACTTATTCACTTTCTTACGGTGTTGACTATTTTTTAAAACACATATACAAGGAGCCTTGTATGACTTCATATATGACTGAAGAAAAATGGGTGAATGAATTATTGCATGGTAATGAGAAACGGTGCTTTAATATGTTTAGAATGAACCAGTGCACTTTTCGAAAACTATGTATGGATTTAGAAAACAAATATGGATTGCAACCTTCAGATAGGATGTCAATTTTAGAGAAAGTGGGCTTATTTGTATATGTTCTTAGTAAAGGTGCGTCCAATAGAGATGCACAAGAGCGTTTCCAACATTCTGGCGAAAAGATTAGTAGGGTTTTCAGAGAAGTTTTCGATGCAATGGATGGCATTTGAAGGACATGCTGAAACCTAGAGATCCTGAATTTAAGGACATTCCATTAGAAATTGCAAATGATAACCGATATATGTCTCATTTCAAGGTAAGACTATGTTCTATATATATCTTCATATTTTGTATTGGATAATATGTGATGCTTATTTGTAAATATGTTGTATTAGGATTTCGTTGGAGTTTTGGATGGGACACATATTGCAATTACCGTTCCTGAAGAAGACCAAATGCGTTATAGAGGGGAAAAAGGGATACCAATTGTTAACGTGCTAGCAGTGTGTGATTTCAATTTACAATTCATATATGTCTTAACTGGTTGGGAGGGATCAGCACATGATTCACGCATCTTGGTATCCACAATGAATAATCCAAGACTCAAATTTCCAGTGCTACCTTCGAGTAATATTTTAAATTTCTTTCCATTTTTTCTTCACTTGTATAATGATGATTCATATTACTAACATTGTTTAATTGCTTCTAGGCAAATATTATTTGATAGATAAAGATTATCCAGATCGATAAGGAATCTTAAAACCATATTCAAAGATAAGCTATCATCAATCAGAGTTCCGTGGCGCAGTTCCTCGACGTTACAAGGAAATCTTCAATCGTTCGCATTCCTCTTTAAGAAGTTGCATTGAGAGGGCTTTTGGCGTTCTGAAGGTTCAATGAAAAATATTGTGTGCTATGCCTCAATATTCAATCAAAGATAAAAATCGGGCCATATTGGCAACATTTACATTGCATAATTATATAAGAAGGAGTACAATTCGTGATCCAACTTTTAAAATCATAGATGAAGATCCTGATTTTGTTCCTCCCGATTCATTTCCAGATATAGCTGACAATACTATAGACGATGTCCTTGAAAGATCCAGAGTGCAAGAAATGTCAACTATTCGTGACAACATCGCTTCAAGTTCGCTCGCAGCTAGACGACATTGAATATTATAAATTAATATTTCTGAATTACTCCATTGTGAATTTCTTTTGATACTTGAAGGTAAATTGATTGTCCTCTCCCAGTTATTTGAAATATGAGCTTTTGGTTGAGGTATGTTGTCACTTATGTTGTAAATCATGTTTTACTCTAGATAAATTCAATGGCATCAAATCATTTGAAATCTACACATATTTCACTTAACAACAAAAATATAGATTTAGGCTCATATAAATTTAATTCATAAATTGGAAAAACTAATGAATACAAATTACTCAAACTAGTAAGAAAATAAAGTTCCAATGATGAAGTTCATTTGAACATAACGCATAAAATTAATTATTCTTTAAAACCAAACAAGATGATCGATTAATTCAAAAAAAAAACATATTCAATTGAAAAGTATTTTATAAAAATGGCAACATTGGAATTCTACCAAATATGCATTCCAAAAACACCTAATTTTACCAAACACTTCTTTTACAAACAACTAATTCAAACAGTTAATCTAAACAGCTAACAGCTAACAGCTTATACAAACAGCAAACAGCTAACAGCTGATTACCAAACAGGGCCAATATATAAATAAGTTAGGGCCAAAAATGTTACCTAGCCCGAAAACCCTGCAAAACTCAAGATGCAGCAAAACAAAGAAAGACCAGCAAGAGTGCGCGCATGAGTTACTAGTGGCCTTTTAATTGGTGTAGACAGAAGTACTTTCTGCCTGTATCATCAAACAAATCTTAGCAGAAAATTTTCTCTCGTTTAATAATTATGTATGTGCAATAGTTGCATTGCATTTTGCCCATCTCAGATGAGCCTCGGATTTTACATACAAATATTCACAAACGAAAAACTGGTTGCAAACATACAAAATATGCTTTTGAGTTTTGACTGTGCAGTATTTTCACATGCCCTGCACAGCATCTTGCAAGAAAGATTTGCCTTGCCATGGACAACACAGAAAATTTTGAACACAAAAACTAATTCAGTCCTAGACTGTAATCAAAAAGCGTCACTCATCAACTAAGGCCACTGAAGACTAATATCCACTAATACTGCCCCAACTCACAGAGTCACACAAACACCAGGAGGACCATGATCTCAATCCCAACGGCAAACATGCCCACACGAGTAAAGCCTTTTGGGACATTGGAAACACCCAGCTAAATCCAACTTGAACCTATGAGGGTAAGCAAGGGTGTGTATTTATAATGCTGTGAGCCGGCCACTCATGGGAACAAGGGCTCTTGCTTTTCAGGCTTCAGTGAAGACAACTAACCCAAAAGGCTAAGACCAGGCTACGTTGGGAAGAACACCAACTCACCAACTTTTTAACACTAAGCCATTAAAAGTTATGATCTAATCCCAGCAGCTGGGGCTTCACTTGAAAATCAACACTTTTCCCACCAGCATGTGCACTAAGAGCTAATACTTCCAGCTTCTGCTCAACGAAACACCAAGAAACCAAAGGCAATTGTGACCTTACTCTACACACTCAGAAAACATTTTCAAGGGAACATAACATCATTCTCACTAGTTTTCTTATTACTATTATGCAAATTATTAAACGAGACNNNCTTCCTCAATTAAGCAAAAAGAATCTAACAGCAGAAGTAAAAAGAATGTAACTGAGAGCACATGAAGTCCACACTTCATAAGAGAACTGACCCTTTTAAACAGGCAACATATCCAGAACCAGCTTTCAAATGCAGACCTTCAAAGAAATACCAAAAAGTGTAACGTAGAACATGACAAATGTCAGACAAAGTGCCACAACAGAACAAACAGTCCAGCCTTATAATTCAAACCATGCAGCTAAGTTGCGGGAACCATGACAGAACCACTCATGTATATCAGCATCAACCACCTACTGAAGTTACAAAGACAAGCAAAAGGCCAATTGACTTTTAACAGAAGACATCACGCATCAAAGGAGAAGCATGAGGTCAAGTATTCCCCTTGCGAGGCCTTGGGCATTTTTTTTTTAAAAAAAATAAATCATGAATCACCTAGAATTGAGCTGATTATTGGCTTATGTCCTCCCCCCATTCATTAAATTAAATTACATCCCCTACCCAGGCAAGTCCTCTTTGCATAGGTTCAAACTTTGCAGTATCATGCATCAGCCTGGATAAAATTGTTACAGGTGCGAATCATAGGAACAGGAACAAGGGTCCAATAAATTCACAATATAAGGATAAATACGAATGGCTAATCACTCATCGCTCCAAATATGTGTCAATATACTGAGAGAACATTGAAATCATTGGGAAAAAAATCTACCGGCACTGGTTGGGGCCCAAAGCAATGCACCCCTTTGACTTGTCAGTTCCTTTCAATAAGGCTGGATCTGTAAGTTGTCTTTTGCTCCATCTATAACAGTGTCATTAACCAAAAGATCATGTAGATTCTTTCTCCTTTCTCCCTTCCACCCCTTTTTTTTGGGTGTGGAGGGGGAAGGGTGAAGGGGTTGTTGAAGAAATACGATTTGATTATTGACATACAAGCATGCTGTGTCCACTTCAGCCATGCTNNNCTCTTTTGCAACAAGGAAAACCAGTAGTAGACAAAGACAGAAAAGATGTTCAACATGTGCCCTTGCAAATCATTTTGTATTACATTATCGTGCATAAGAAAAATTTCTCACCAGGGATCGCCTAANATCAGTTTGCATGTACTATAAAGTCGAACACTGGCATCTGCACAACCTAGTCCATGGATATTAAAATAGCGCATAGCCATGCACTTCAAAGAGCTACTCTTTGAAAACCACAATGTCTATTCACTCAGGCCTAAACAGAAAATAAATAAAGAGAGGGAGGAAGCCACAAAGAACCACAAAAAGAAGATAGCATTGATATGTGCAGTCTGAATGTCACACTCGTTATAAATAACAGGCATAAGGATTTACACATTTTCCAAAGCACCAAAGACCAATTCTGCAATACATAAACGGCACAACAGCCTTCCTCAATACCTAGTTGAATTTCTAGTCAGAACAGCGGGCAATGGCAGAATGAACTGTCTCGAATCAATTCCATAGTTAGCTTGTGCTATGTCATTATATTGTAGTCCAAGAATACATTAAATTATGGTAAGTTTTTACTAAATTTTTTAAATAAATATACAGGAAAACTCCAATAAGAAAGATACAAGGAAAAGATTGCCATGTCCCTCCGCCTATGCCGCAATTCTTGAACATGGGTCTCTGTGTCATGAAATTTTTGCCAAAGACAAGTAAGACATGAAGATATGTACCCCTTGTGCATGCCATACTGTAACACAGAAGGAAACAAGAATACAGATTCACTGCTACAAGAGAAGCTAAATAAGTGTTAGAATAACTTGCATCCGTAACTTCATGGACTTTGCTCCCGGCTAGAATTAACTATAAAATACGCAAAGAAATTTTCGAAACATGAAAATAAACTGAAGGTGCTCAAGAGGCTACGTAACCTACTTGAAACAGCATCAAGTCTTGACTGAGGCAGACTCACCTCGGGCCTGCTAGGAGACAGCAGATGAAAAGGACTCAGCTATGAGTGCTGCCCATTTTGCACATATGGATAGAAGCATGGCTTGCTTGCATGGGCCTTTGAGTTAAAAGCACACACACATTCTAGGATCAATAAGCAAATGAAGTCATGCAATACGCTGGCAATGATCTTTCCACTGAATAGTTTCATTCATCGATTAACGAAGGCAGACAGACATATTCTAGAAAGCAATTACAACTCTACAGGCCCCAAAGCTGACATATGATTACAGAGGATTCAACAGGACAGAAGACAACAGACCAATATAAATACCTAACAAGTTAAGCAAACAGAACCTGGGAGCTCGAGGGTGTCAAGTCAGAAAAGGCCTTGGGAGCGTCAACTACATGCCATTGAACAGCAAATCTCAGTTTCTTTTCCACATGACATTTTAGGTTCACTTTTGCAATCTGACCCACAGCTACATGAAGGTCCCGCCCAACAACATAGATTTTGGAATCACAGCAATTCACTGAGAAAGGTTTGCATATTTGCTCTGGTAAAGGAGGCCCTTCCACTGTTTCCCAGGAATCAGAATCCACATCATAAACCTTAAGCTTCATTCTCTCATGCTCTGAGACAACAAAAAGGTGCCCATAGACAACTACACTTGATCCAGTCCAGCCTTCTCTTAGTCCAACTGCCATCTTGTCCCACTTATTAGTTATCGGATCATAAACCTGACCTCTAGGAGAAACAAAGAAAGGCCACAACCAGCCTTCAGTCACTAGAAGCTTCCCATCAAGAACAGCGGTATCATATGAGGCCATGTTTGTTCCCATGCTTGCAANNNGGCGCCAATATCCCTTGATAGGGTCAAAAACCTCGGCTGAGTCAAGCTCATAGAGATTTGTACTATTTCCCCCAGCAACATAAATCATCCCATCAATCACCCCACTTGCAAAAAATGAACGAGCAGTTATCATCTGATTCATCACAGTCCAACGATTTCTATACATCTCATATTTCAACACTACATCAAGTGGGCAATCTACATCAGACACAACACCCCCACACACAAATAGAGTACCCTCTCTAGGTATAGATATACACCTAAATCCATGAGGGCAGACTTTATCCTTGCAGGGCATTGCCGGAATGGTGTGCCATGAGAAATGGTTAAGGTCAAGAACCAACCATTGAATCTTCCCAGTGCACTTGTGGAAGACAAAGACAAATAGCCAAGGATCATGGAATCCTAACTCCTTCCTTCGGGTAAAAAATCGCTCCTTGCTACCAAGTAAAAAATGCCATCTCTTGCACACTGCTCTACAAGCAGTATGACTCTTAACTGGTAGCCTCATCAGACAATTGAGAGCAACATCATCTGGAAGTCCTGGAATAAGGGGCTGCCCATTCATAGCTAGCTCCAGTTCTGAAGAAGGGTCTAAGAAAGGTGATTTCAAGGCAGCTACTCTAAATTTTGGGGAAAGTGACAACTGGGGATCCCCAAGCTTGTATACCGGTGAGTGCTGTGAAGAAATCCTTACTCTTTGCATTTCTACTATCTAACAGAAGAAGAGGACCAAGTATAATTTTTGCCCAAGGAGTCTATAAACCCTTCCAGAGTTTTCCCAAGCAAGTAATTTTCCTAAAACCTTATGCAGAGCATCTTGAGCTCCTTCTTCAAATTTTTTTGTCACTGTTCCCTAACCCAGCATGAAAAGCAATTAAACTGAAAGCAATGAAATTCACAAGCCAAGCAACACAACCAACCTTGTATTTCCTTTCTGTGAATTGCCTCTCACTGTCCTCACTGGCTGATCAACGGAGGAAAAACTAAACCAGATGAACAGTTCCCAACAACAACAGAACAAAAGGGCCTTCAAAACAGATAATCAAAGCCACAAAATTGATATGACCCTTCACCCTTTTGCCCAGAACAGACAAACCCAGAAACCCCAGATCAGAAATCAAACAAAGATCGAATTTCAGCTTGATCCCTGAAAGAAGGATATATGACACAAGCCACACAACCCTGAAGCCAAAATTTCCAGAAAAAAATGAACCCCCCAA